>JAFEMH010004499.1:0-206402 GCA_022495995.1 Adenophora triphylla var. japonica | reverse complement strand
TAATATCTTTTGGTATCTACCTTATTGGAGATTGAACAAGTATGTTGCCAATACCAAGGGTTTTGACAGGGTTGTTCTCCCGGGTTTGCGAGATTCCTCCTTTTATTTTTCTAAGCGGGTGCTCCGTCAGTTTGGTCAGCAGCAGGACACTTATCTTTTCAAAGGGGCCTCTCGTGAGGTGTCTTATATCGGTGTAGAGTTTGAGAAGGTGCTAGCTCAAGCATGGGGTGAAGGAACTAATCCGGACCGCTGGTCAAACCTTCGGACTTTTGATGCAAGCGTCTTCTTATCTGATAAGTATTTGGATTGGTTTCTTCATACCGGTCATCCTAATGTGGAGAAGATTGATGATCTGCGGCTTTCGCTGTTAGGGGATTCCTTTGTAGCTAGCAGTATTTTGCGAAGGAGAGAGGCTCAGTCTGATCCTGCTAATGTACGGACTGATCCAACCCAGAATTTTCTTGATGAGGATTGGTATGAGAGGCGAGGCAAGGGTATGCCCGGAAAGATGCAAGCTTTAGATAGGTCCAATGTCTTCAAGAGGCTTTCGGAGTCCGTTTTCACTTGCCTCGAGGGATGTTCTGCTTCGAAGGGCCCAAAGCGCAAGAGAGATCGCGATGACGGTGGTGATCATGTCCACCGGCCTACCAAGTCAATGAAAGGCTAGATCTTAAAGAGTACCAAGGGATTGCTTTGATAGATCAATAGTTTTATTATATTTATTTTTTTTCAAGATTGTTAGCTTAGCAAATTAGTCGTTGTGGTTAGAATTTCCCTTTTATCATTAATAAAATGCATTTAATTAATAAAAGAACAAAATTAGATTTATTTATTTGATTAGACCGAACCCGAAGGCTGCCTACGTTCCTCTTTTACAACGATTAGATAAGAAGCTCAGGTCTAACGTAGTTCATTTTTGAGAGAAAAAGGACAGAATACGGTTTCAGACCGAAGGGTAATCTCGCGCGGGATAAGGCCTCCCTTTTTTTTATATATATATGCACACCCTTTCTTTTGCCTAGACTGCCCCTTTGGGTTTTCAATCTAGCGGGCTTCTTTTCTTGTGCAAGCTCTAATTTTTGCCTAGGCCATCCCCTTCGGGATTTTCAACCTAACGAGCATTTTTTTCATTTTTAAGAGGCCAAGTCACGCGAAGTATTTCTTGAGTTTGTCCATGTTGACAGGCTTCGGTAGCTGATCTCCGTCTAAGTCCACCAGCTGAAGGGCTCCCCCAGAGAATATCTTCTTCACGATGTAGGGTCCTATCCATCTTGGTCCCCACTTGCCTAGCGGGTTGAAAGGTCCAGGGCGATGCTCACGGAGAACCAGGTCGCCTACTCTGATATTCCTTGTCTTGACCTTTTTGTTGAAAGCTCTTGCCATTCTTCTTTGGTAAGCTTGAGTGTGCTCGGCTGCTTTCAGCCTCCTTTCATCTAGCAAGGTTAACTCTTCGTATCTGCTTTCTAGCCAGTCTACTTCATTCACTTGGTTTTCTAGGAGAAACCTTAGTTATGGTATTTCCAATTCTATCGGTAGGGCAACCTCCATCCCGAATGTGAGGGCGTAGGGGTCTCCCCTGTAGCTGTTCGGACTGAGGTGCGGTATCCCCAAAGTGCGAAGGGTAGCTTGTTGGGCAGTCTTTCCCAGTGATTGCCATTTTTCTAATGATGGTTTCGATTGTCTTGTTTGAGGCTTCAACTGCTCCATTCTTCTGAGGCCTTTAAGGAGATGACTTATGCCTTATGATTTTGTACTCTGTTAGGAGGCAATCGGTTTATTTCTCGAAGTGCGAGCCATTATCGGATATCATCTCTTGTGGGACCCCGTATCGACAGATGATGTTGTGCTTGATGAATTCTGCTACCTTTCTGGCATTCAAAACTTTGTAGGAGGCAGCCTCGATCCATTTAGTGAAATAGTCGATGGCTACTAGGACGAAACAGTGTCCATTGGCTCCTGCGGGTGTGACCTTTCCAATCACATCTATGCCCCATGTTGAGAACGGCCAAGGAGACGTCATAGGGTACAGTAAGGAAGGCGGCGCGTGCTGAAGGTTGGCGTGTATCTGACACTTATGGCATTTCTTGACCATTCAGGTACAGTCGGCTTCCATGGTTAGCCAAAAGTACCCTTGTCTGATGATCTTTTTGGCGAGCATGTTTTCGCTCATGTGGGTTCCACATATACCTTGATGAACATGGTTCATTATTTCTTGGGCCTCTCCTTCGGTGGCACAAAGGAGGTTTCCTTGGGAGTATTTCTTGAATAGGCGGCCAGCAATGATGACGTAGTTAACTGTCAGTCTTTTAAGGGCGATTTGAGTCTTCTGGTCGGTCTCAGGCGGAATGGCTCCATCTAGGATGAAATGCCAAATGTCATGGTACCACGGTTTCTTTTCGGAGTCCTCAACGGTGGCACATTCGGATGACCATTTGTCTTTGCAGTCATGGAGATCTATAATGGCGCAATAGGCAGGAGTTGCGCTTCGGGTTATTTTGAAGGGTTTGATTGCCTTTCCTGCAGGGATTTCGACCAAGGAGGCGAGTGTAGCCAATGCATCAGCAAACCGGTTTTTGTCTCTAGGAAGATAGTGGAACGAGATATCCTGAAATTGTTGCACCAACTCTTGGAGGTGGGCATTGTATCTTTGAAGGGTTGGATCTTGGATCCTCCACTTCTTGATGTACGATTGATGATTAACTGGGAGTCCCCAAATACCTCAAGTTCAATCACGTTGCGCTCTAGGGCTGCCTCAAGCCCCGCTATGCAAGCTTCATATTCTGCGGTGTTGTTGGTGGCGTCAAAGTCAAGACGTATTGCTATTGGAGTATAGATATCGTCGGGATCTACTAACAACATTCCGATGCCGAATCCTTTCTTGTTGGCTGCGCCATTGAAAAATAATTGCCACTTATTTTCGTCTTCTATACTCATGATGTCTTCATCAGGGAATCGCGGGTCTTCCCCCTTCACTTCGTCGCAAGGAAATTTGGCCAACTGATCTGCGAATACACTCTCCCTGATGGATTTCTGAGTGACGTAAGTGATATCATATCCCGCGAGCATGAAGTACCATTTAGCCAGTCTCGAAGACAAATTTGATTTGTCTAGGATGTACTTCAAAGGATCCATTCTTGCGATGAGACGAACCGGGAAGGCTTCCATATAGTGCTTTAGTCTTTGTGATACCCAGACAAGAGCAGTGCAAGATTTGTCGAGTGGAGAGTAGTTAATCTTGCTGCCTTGGAATCTGCGGCTGACAAAGTAGATGGCATTCTCTGTGCATGAAGCAGACTGTTCTTGAGCGAGCATAGCCCCTAGCGCATTGTCAGTAACCGTGAGGTATAGCTTTAAGGGATTTTCCTTGTGCGGTGGAACCAGGATGGGTGGGGAAATTAAGTAGTGCTTAACTTTCTCGAATGCTTCTTGACATTCCTCGGTCCACTCTTGAGATGCGTTTTTCTTAAGTAGCTTGAAGATAGGATCGCACATTGTAGTCAGTTGATTGATGAATCGGCGATGTCTTGGAGTTTGCCCATGAATCCCTTTACTTCTTCTGCGTTAAGGTGGAGGCATGTCTATGATGGCCTTTATCTTGGCGGGGTCTACTTCTATGCCACGCTCGGTGACCATGTACCCTAAGACTTTCCCTTTGACCACTCCGAATGAGCATTTTGCGGGGTTGAGCCTCATCTTGTGTTGTCTCAGTCGATCAAAGAATTTTCTGAGATCTCTGAAGTGCTGACCATCTGTACCTTTTGAGTGGATAATCATGTCGTCCACGTATACCTCTATTTCCTTGTGGATCATGTCATGGAATAGTGTCGTGACTGCCCTTTGGTAGCCCCAGCGTTCTTGAGACCAAACGGCATGACTGTATAACAGAACGTCCCCCAAGGTGTGGTGAATGCCGTCTTGGGCTGATCCTCCTCTGCCACGAGGATTTGGTTATACCCTGCGAAGCCATCGACGAATGAGCGGACTTCGTATGCGGCTGTGGCGTCGACCAACATGTCTATGTTTGGTAGTGGAAAGTCATCTTTAGGGGATGCCTTGTTCAAGTCTCTGAAATCTACACAGACTCGTATTTTCCCGTTTGACTTGGCTACTTGTACCATGTTTGCCAGCCATTCCGGATACTCGATCACTTTGATAAACCCTATGTTCAAGAGTTTCATGATCTCTTCTTTCACTTGCATTGACCATTTTGGCTTGATTCTGCGCAGTTTCTGTTTGACTGGCTTGGCGTTGGGTAGCAACGGTATTTTGTGTTCTACAATCGACTGATTTAACCCAGGCATATCTTTGTAGGACCAAGCGAAGACGTCGACATATTCTCTGAGGAGCTGCGTCAAGGTTTCTCTGTCTTCCCCCTTGAAAAAGATGTCGATCTTTGTTTCTTTGGGGTCTTCTGTTGTCCCGAGATTAACCGTTTGCATTTCCTCATTGTCAACGGGGCCATTCTTTCCACAACGACCTACTTGCTTTGCTAATTCTTTTAAAATTTGTTCGTTTTCTTGGTATATCTCATCGTATGATTCATTATTAACTTGTTTTTTATATTGATTATTATTAGTTAATTCATCATTCACGATGTTAGCAATCTCAGGGTACTCGGAAAGATCAAAGTTTTCATTAAGGAAGTAAGGGAATACATGTTTGGCCACCGCCTCGATTTCCTCTTGAGTGAGTTCATCAGAGGTGGAGCCTGATTCTAATGCGAAAGTTACAGGGCCTATCTTCCTGCGGGGATGGGGAGTACAACCAAGCTCTTTGATCATGAAGTCCTCGTCAACAACTGGTCCTCCGGTGACGTGCCAGTTTAGAATTGGCTCATCACATTTCTGTATTAGCTTTGTGTAATCAATAGATGGAGTGTCCCCCTTGGAGATTGCATAAATCTGGCTGTCTTCTAATCAGCACAGGTCTTCAAACTGTCGCAGCATGTCTTCTCCCAACACAAAGTCCCATTTGCTGGTCATAACTGCCTTCGTGCCCCACAAATCTTCAGGGATTAGCGGGACGGGTTCTGTTCCTTCAAGTGAAGCATCGTAGTCGCTGAAGATTTCAAAGCCCGGTTGGTGCTTTCCTTTATCGTCAGTCCATGGTTCTGAAAAGATAAAGTATGGGATGCTTTCCCCTTCCCGGACGAAGTAGCCATTGAGTGTCTTTCGATATGGCTCGAGGTTGCAGTTTTTGACCTTTGGGTCATTGTGGCCCTTGTACGCGGTTCCTTCCCACTTGACTTGAGTGAAATCCCACTCTTCTTCGTCATCTCCATCGCGGATGGAAATGATGTATCCTAGGCCATGCTTCGTGTGTGGTGGGGGAACCGGTGGTGGTTCCGTTATCCCTTGCAAGTGTTTTCCAAGTCCCAAGCCAGGAAAGTATCCTTTTGCTTGCATCATTCTCCAAACAGGAGAGTTTCCAGAAAATCGAAGTGCTTTGGAGTAATTTTTTCGTTGCAAGTTTCTATGGTGTTTTATTTCTCGATTGAAATAAGTAATCAGAATTGAAAGGAAAAATACTGACTAACTATTATTGAAAAGCAAACTTGATACTCTTGCCCACAAATGAGGATTTTAGGCAAGTAGTGCCCAAACTAAACTAGACTACTAATCGTTTCTTTTTGCAAATAAAAGTAAATAATTGAAAAAGAAAGAGATCCCTCATTTGCTTGAATTCATCCAAACTATGCCACCGCTTGGACAAACTCTGATGGTGTCGTTGTCAATTAAGTCTTGGACTGCATTCTTCAGGTTGAAACAATCGTCGGTATGGTGGCCATGGCATTGATGGTAGTAGCAGTAGAGGTGTGGAGCTCGTCCTTCTCTCTTAGGTATGTAACCTTCCATTGGGCTCATCTTTCCATCCTTGTAAAGACTTCTGAAGATATGACCGAGGGAGATCCTTCCAATGTCAGTGAATATCCTACCCTTCCTTCGTTTAGCCATTTGATTATGGAGGTCTCGAATATGGTTCTCGTAGTGTTGCACAAAGACGTTGTGGCGAGACTGATATTCTTCTTCCATTTGCTCCTTGAGGTCACGGTAAAGAGTATTGAGGCAATACTTGACCCTCTCATCAATTTCATCTTCAATGTGGGCTTCGAGGGTGTTACACTTTTGGGTCATAGCCTCGAGTTCGCTTTTGACCTCTTCGAGTTCCTCAATCAGTATTTTTGTTTTCTCGGCTTGAATGGACTCTTCCAAGTGATGCCATGCATTGTTATTGTCAATTTGTTGCAGAGCTTTGGCGAGTTGGGCCTTGATGCCACTTAACTCTTCTTGCACAGATGATTGCCCGCTGTCGGGGTCACTTTCCATCTTCCGAAAATCCCTAGCAATGCGGGTGGCAGGTAAATCAAAGGCTTCCCTCCAACCTTCAACATGCTCCATTTCAGCGACAAGAGACTTAGTCATCTTCCGCAAATCTTCCTCTTCGAGGTCTTTCTTAGTGATGAAGTACTTTTCCGTAGACATTGTGTTGGGAGTCTTGAGATTTAGTAGCTTCGGAAAACTGACAGAAGAGACGCAGAGATGGTGTCAGGATCAAATCTAGCCCCAATGAGTCGGAAGCAGGCTTAAACGGTTCAGGCTCAAACACAGCAAACAGGGGCATTATCTCGCGCGAGACATGTAGTCACGCACGAGACAATCACACGGAAAGTCGATTTTTATTAGACCTAATTTCTGGTCGGAACGGAGAATCCGTTTTGAGGGATTTCTAAGGCCTTTATCAGAACATAACGACTAGGCAATCAGTCCGATTTTTGTAAAACAAAGCCATGTAAGATTGTTTTGAAGGATTTTTTTTCTTTTTTTTAAAGGTACTTCCGAAAGGGTCATTCCGAAGAGACTTTTCCGAAGGGACTATTCTGAGTCCTTCTTTATTGTCAATTTTACATGGCTTTATTTTAGTCAAAAATAAGGAAATATCACCGATTCAAACCGACCGGTCACGGAGTGATCCTAAAAAGACAATCTACATGAAATGTGGCGATGCAAGGCTGGAAGGCTAGGCTCCCCGCGATATGACAATCTAGATGGATTGAATACGCGGAGTGGGATGATCCAACTTCGGAGAGACCGGCGACTAGGTGGTTACCGTCATCCGTCCTTAGTGTGAGTCCCGGATTTACAGAGGGTATGTAGTGCAATAACAGATATAGCATGAGTGCGCGTGTGTGATAGTCAATCTAGGTGATAGATAAAATGGAGATTTTTTTTGAAAAATAAAAGAAAAACAAATAGTGGCCGCACCAAATGGTTGCCTATGTTTCTCCTAAATTAAGAAGACTTAGGCCATCATAGTTCCAATTAATGAGAGAGAGAGAGAGATGAATATGATGCACTCCTGACTTGTTCATGTGCGGGGTGAAGGTGTAACATTAGCACGAAGCTAGTCCAACGATGTGAAGACAAGAGGGTTCATCAATTCGTTATGGGGCTTGATGCACCAAAGTTTGAGAACGTGAAATCCTCCATACTGAACACAGAACCTTTGCCTAATGTAAATAAGGCATATTCTATGGTTGCACGAGAAGAACGAGTCTGGGGCAGCCTGCATGAAGATTATTCAGCGCCTGCCAATTTTTCTATTCAGACAGTTGTGGGATCAACTGTGCACACAACTGATCGCACAACTGATCATACAAATGGTTCAAAGATTAAAAGAAAGGAGGCGAGCAGTGCTGCTTGTTCTCACTGCAATAAAAAGGGACATGATGTAGATACATGCTACAGGCTGGTGGGGTACCCAGATTGGTGGGGAGAACAGCGCTTAAAGAACATAAAGGGACGAGGCGGAAATACTTCGGCTGCCGGAAGATCCAATCCACAAGTCAACACGGTGCATACTAGCGGTGAGGGAGCTGCTGGGATGACAGATGAAGATCGGGTTGGCTTGCTGGGGTTCATGCCTGGACAATGGACTCACCCCAAGGAGTATATGCAGACACATGTGCAGACAGCTGATCGCACAACTGGCCGCACAACTGGGAGAATGAATGGTAAGACAAATAATGAATCTTGGCTAATCGATAACGGAGCTAATCGACATATAACAGGTAATATTGCTCTGTTGTAAACGTACAACAGATTGACCCTAACCACATAGGATTTCCCAATGGAAGATATATGATTGCCACGAAAGAAGGAGATGTTGTCATTGGATCACATCTACGTTTGAGAAACGTTTTATATGCCCCCACTTTCAACTGCAATCTTTTATCTGTCTCTCAATTGCTTAATGATTCCAATCATATAGTGCACTTTTTCGACAAATTGTGTGTTGTACAGGACCGAGCCATGAAGATTTTGATTGGAACGGGTGAACAAGACGGGGGGTTGTACTACTTGCGGGGATCTACAGGGATGCAAGCTTGCAACGTCAGAGAATCCGAAAGTTATCAGTTGTGGCATCAACGACTTGGACATCCATCAAGTAAAGTGGTTGGTTTATTGCCTTTTATTAGTCGTAGTAGTATTGATAAGGACGTTTGAGGGATTTGTTGCTAAGCTAAACAAAGTAGGGACAAGTTTCCGCTTAGTGATAGTAACTCTATTGAAATTTTTGATTTAATTCATAGTGATATTTGGGGTGATTATCGAAAGCCTGCAATGTGTGGAGCCATTTATTTTTTGACCATTGTGGACGATTGTTCCCGTGCCGTGTGGGTTTACTTAGTTAACTCCAAAAGTGATGTTTCTCAAATCTTGAAAAAAAATCTTGTCATGGTCAAAAGGCAATTTAATAAACGTGTCAAGAAAATTAGGAGTGACAATAGGACGGAATTTACTTGTTAAAAAAAATATTTTCTTGAACATGGTATTGAGCATCACATCACTTGTATTCGTACGTCCCAACAAAATGGAAGGACGGAAAGGAAGCATAGACATATTTTGAATGTGTCCCGTGCTTTAATTTTTCAAGCAAAATTACCGGTGAAATTTTGGAGGGAATGTGTATTAGCGGCAGGGCACCTTATTAATCGTACCCCTTCGAATTTATTGAACGGAAAAACACCCTATGAAATTCTTTTTGGAAAATCCCCTTCTTACAAACACATTAAAGTCTTTGGTTCTCTATGTTACGTTCATTACTCTCGAAGGGATAATGATAAATTTGCTAGTCGAAGTAGGCGATGTGTTTTCTTGGGGTATCCCTTTGGGAAGAAAGGTTGGCTAGTGTATGATCTTGATGAGCATAAAATGCTCATTTCTAGAGATGTTTTCTTTGTGGAAAAAGAGTTTCCTTTTGCTAGAGATTGGAATGATCCAGAAAAAGCATATACAGATTCGGACATCTTCCTTTGTGAGTCTACAGATTAAATTGCTCATGAAGAAGACAATGTTCATGAGGGCAATCAGATGCCTGAACAGTTGTCTGACCAGTTGTGTAAACAACCTGATGAATAGCCTGAACAGTTGCCTGAGAAGTTGTTTGAACAACCCGCTGCACAAGTGCCTGCACATCCGGTTACAGATTCTGTTCAGAGGCTCAAACTCGCTTCTGATCCATTGCAAGTGACTGAACAAGCTGCAGCAGAGATTTTGGGTCAAGGTCAGAGAGCTAAGGTTCCCTCTTCAAAGTATCCTCCAACTGAATATGAATTGGGCAAAGCAAACACCGCACGAGTCCCCTCCCCATCTAGTTCGCCAGTCCAAAAGAAATCTTCAGGTACTCATTATCCCTTATCACACTTTGTTAGTTGCACTAACTTCTCTATGGCACATCGTTGTTTCTTGGCTGCCATTGACTCAGGTGTTGAGCCGAAGCATTTTGGAGAAGCGGTCAAATCTCCTAAATGTTGTGAGGATATGAATAAAGAGCTCGATGCTCTTGATCAGAATGGTACATGGGAATTGGTAGATGATCCTGTTGACAAGAAAGTGATTGGCAACAAATGGGTTTACAAGATTAAGTACAACGCAGATGGGTCAGTTGAACGATACACGGCCCGATTGGTGATCTTGGGGAAACCGTCAGGTTGAAGGAGTGGACTTCAAGGAGACGTTTGCACCCATAATAAAGATGGTTACCGTACGAGTTTTTCTCTCTATTGCTGCAGTTCGAGGGTGGGAGTTTTATCAAATGGACGTCCACAATGCTTTTCTCCATGGGGATCTAAGTGAGGATGTGTATATGAAGGTTCCAATGGGACATCCAGCTTCATCTTCTGGCAAAGTTTGCAAACTAAAGAAATCATTATATGGCTTACGACAAGCTCCCCAGTGTTGGTTTGCAAAGCTTTTCGTGGCACTAACAGAGTACGGGTTTACTCAATCATGTTCATATTATTCTCTCTTTTCTCTTCAGACTTCCACTGCTGAAATTCATGTGCTTGTGTATGTTGATGACTTGGTTATTGGAGGTAATGATTCGACTGCAATTCGTTGTTTCAAAGCCTATCTCAGTCGTTGCTTTCATATGAAAGATCTTGGCCGTCTCAAGTATTTCTTGAGACTTTTCGGCGCCTTGTGGGGAGACTTATTTATCTCACCATTACATGCCCGAAATTGTCTTATCGTGTGCATGTTCTTGCACAATTTATGACCAAGCCCAAGATTACTCATTGGACTGCTGCGTTGCGTGTGGTTCATTATTTAAAAGCCCGTCCTGGACAAGGCATTCTCTTGAAATCATCCTCCGCTTTACAAATGCGAGCTTATTGTGATTCTGATTGGGCTAGTTGTCCCATCACATGACGTTCACACACTGCCTATTTCATTTTTCTCGGTGATTCACCGATCTCTTAGAAAACGAAGAAGCAAGGTACGATCTCTCATTCTTCAGCTGAGGCAGAATATCGCTCTATGACTAATGCGACATGTGAGCTCAAATGGTTACTTGGTCTTCTTCGATCTTTTAGAATTAGACATGATTCTCCGGTACCTCTTCTCTGTGATAGTCAATCTGCTATACATTTGGCTCAGAATCTAGTTCATCACAACTCGGTATATTCACACATCCGAGCAATTGGCTGATGTTCTTACCAAGACATTGGATAGTAAACAGTTTCTCAATCTACTTGGCAAGTTGGGCGTTGGTGACCTACACGCTCCAACTTGAGGGGGGGTATTGAGTTATTGATATATCTTGTCAATATCTTTTTCTTCCTTGTAAATATTGTTTCCTTATGTAAGTTGTGTATTTTAGGGAGTTTTCTTTTCTAAGTAGGAAAGTAGAATATGTAGATATTATAGAATCCTAGTCAAAGTAGGATTATGGTGTATATATAAGGTTGTATCATTCATAATTCTTCAAGAGAGCGAAATAATATATTCTCTTCACATATTTTCGAATTCAACTGAGCATAAATTGAGCACAAATTATGGCACAAATTTGATATCGAAATGATAGATTTTTCAAAGTATAATGGTTTTTTACTTATTATATTAATGAAAAAGAACAATGGTTGAAGCAGTGATGAAATCATGATTTTTTTAAAAATGGAGGCAAAATTAATTTTATTTTAGAACACTATAATGCAATATCTAATTAATTTAGTTTAAACGGAGGTAAAATTATTATATAATGTTATTTTATTTTATTTTTGGTTAAAAAGGGGGCATAAAAATTTTAATAGTAAAAACAATACTTTTCAAAATTTAATAATACTAATATGGTATAAAGGTCTGTGCCCCCTTAGGCACTAGGGTAAGTCTGCCCCTGGGTTGAAGTGAAAATCATGTGAAATGTAATAGATCATGAAAATGTATACTCCTTCCATTCCCATAAAAGCTTCACCAATTATTCAAAAGAGTGTTCCGTTAAAAGCTTCATCTTTTTAAAATGGCAAAGAATCTTTACTATTCTACCCACTAATTCTCTCTCATATTTCACTTTTATACTCACAACACTTTTCAAATTTACTATTTCCTCCACTCATTCTCTCTCCTATTTTACTTTTACACTCACAACATTTTCTCCACTTACCTTTTTCCTTAATTTGCGTGTCGGGCGAAAATGATGAAGCTATTATCGGGACGGAGGGAGTATTGACCTACTTCCTATTATCTCCTATTATTATGACAAAAGAATATTTACCTAAATACCTCTTTGTTTTTTAAAATGATCACAATCGTCCTCACACAGATGTTAATTGACACAATTATAAAGATTGTGAGTAACTTTTAACCCCTTAAAGAGTTGATTATTTTGTGATTACATTTTAGCCCCTTAATTTGTATAATTAAGAATCTAGACAATTTGAAAAAAAAAATAGGGATCTTTGAGGAGAGATTATTCAATGAATGATCAAATTAGAATGAAAGAGAGGCAACTTGGTACAAACGTGAGAATGGTCATGTATAGAGAGAGAGAGAGAGAGAGAGAGAGAGAGAGAGAGAGAGAGAGAGAGAGAGAGAGTAATGCATGCATGCATGAGCATAAAGAATGAAGGAGAGGCAACTTGGCACAAACATGCGATATGTCTTGTAGAGAGAGAGAGAGAGAGAGAGAGAGAGAGAGAGAGAGAGAGAGAGAGAGATGCATGCATGGATGACCATAAAGAATGAAGGAGAGGCAACTTGGAGAGAGAGAGAGTGAGAGAGATGCATGCATGGATGACCATAAAGAATGAAGGAGAGGCAACTTGGTGCAAACATGAGATATGTCTTCTAGAGAGAGAGAGAGAGAGAGAGAGAAATAATGTATGCACGAGGCAAATGAATGAAGGAGAGGCAACTTGGTACAAACATGATTCATTGTCCTAATGTATTGCATGTGAGCTTGCTCTTTAGTTCATTGCACTTTAATGCAACTTGTGATTCCTCTCTCCCTCCCTCCCTCCCTCGTACCATCTCCAACTCTTTTGTTTCTTTAATGCAAGCTGAGAGAGATACATGAACATAATGTAGGGTCTTTAGGTTTCTTCTTGCTTTTTTTTTCTCCAATTCTAGTATACATTACTTTGCCTTAATCCACTTGACGGATATAAATATTTTTTTTAATAATTTACATATTACACTATAAAAAATTAAATTATTTATTAATAATGCATCAATAAAAAAATATTCTTACAAAAATAATCAAGTTTTATAAAGAATCTATTAGTTAAAATTCACTTAATTGACCAAATTCCCAGAAAAAGGAAATATACATTTAATCCTTAGTTAATGGTGAGGACATATTGATAATGATAAGCTGACTTTTATTATCTATGTTAAATAATCATTTTATAGGTAAATTGGTCAAATTAATCAAAAAACTAGTTCAAATGGTTACAAACTTACAATAGTAGTTTCTTTTGTGTCAAAGAGTTTTAAATCAAACGAAATACGATATTTTTTTTCATATGCAATTTCTATTACTTTCAATTAAACATGCCCGATCATACCAGACCGCCAGTTCACGATCGAAAATCGCCGATACACGGTTTGACGAAAATGCCGATCGAAACCGTACTGCCGATCATGGTTCACGGTTCAAATTCCCATTTTGCCGGTCTAATCCGGTTTGTCGGTTTTAGACGGGGTTTTTTGTTGTTGTTTTTCTCTCTTTTTTTTTTTTTTTACCAAAGGATATTTTGAAAAAAAAAATCTAGTTTTTTTTTTTTGTGAGAAAAAATAAAATGAATTGAAATGTTCTATTAATACATTCAAAAATATTTTTCAATTTTTTTTACTACTCACTATTCAATTTTCAAAAGGAGACAAGGGTTTAAAATAATGAGAAAAGACTTAGACAAGTGACACAGTATTCTTACACAAATACATAACACGCTAAACACACGTCAAACACACACATACGTTACATAATGCTTAACTGTTACACATACTCTGCGCACACATACAGTAGAAAAGGTAATGTTTTCTGAAATTTGACCGGTCTAACCGTCGGTTATGACCGCCGGTTAATACTTTCAGACCGGATTCGAACCATGAAACGCCAGTACACGATTTGACCGGTTTGGTGATTTCTAACGGTTTCAAACCGTCGGTCGGACAGTCTAAATCGGACCGTATGGTGAGTCTACTTTTAATTTTAAGTGTCACTCTTGTAAAAAATTAAGTTATATATTTAAAAAAAACAATTATTATTTTTAAAAAAAATAGTTTATCTTGTTGTTGAAAGTATAATAGAGGAGGCTGAGTCCCAAGTCAATCTTTGACCAAATCAAAAAATATCAAAGTTTTGCTAAGTCAAAAACATTTATCCCTTTTTTTTCCTTCGGGTCCAAGTCCACATTAAGCAGCTTATGTTTTAGAGATTGACACGATTTACATTTATTTTCCATGCATAAAACTGTTACAAAAGACTATTTAATTAAAAAATTTCATGATATTACTTTATTGGACCTGGAACTGCAGCCAACTACTGCTAGCAATATAAAATATTTCTACATAATTTAATATCTATATGCACTACTAAATATTTTATATTATATTTTTTGCACCACTAAATATTTTATATTATATTTTTAGTTTCGGAGCTGCAACAAATACATGTTGTTCCAAATTTTTTCTTCAATGAAACGTAAGGTAATATTCCGCTAGCAATGTTATTGTTATTATGCTCCATATTTACTCAGCAAAATTACACATCAATAAGCATTAAATATTGGGGGAATTATCGATGAGTCTTTCATCCCAAGTGAAAAAATCAATTAATACAAGAAATTTGTAATTTAATCAATTAGTCCGGCATAATAAATAAAATTCCACTGATTCCTTCGCTACCCAAACTACCCCTTACCCAAAAATAAAAAATCATCCTCTCTCTCACGCTCTTCTCTCACTTTCTCTTTCTACCACCCCTTCCTGCCAACCTTCCCCTCCTTCGACCCTTCACTCCTCTCCAACAATCCTTCCCTTTCCAACTCCGGCGACTCTCCCTCTCCTCACATACGGACACTCTTCTCTCCTTTCTCTCTCTCCGATCTCCGATCGTTCTCTCCTTCTCTATCTCCAGCCGAATGCTACAATCATCATCTACGACGTTCCAAATTCCTCTTGCCGCTGATCTGCAACACCCTCCCGTCCTCAACCTCCCCCCTCAACTTCCTCCTTCTTCAGCCCCGACAGATCGACCTTGAAGATGTGCGCCTCTGGTGTCTCTTTCCAGTCAATATGTGTGTTTGCAATTGCGGTGGTCTCGCGATCACCCCCGGGGAAATTGTCGATGGCGCTAGACATACCTTGAAATGGGTCCCATACGTCAAGGGATCAGAATGGGTCGAAGACGTTGCTTCGTCGGCCGCCGAATATGCTCGAAATCAGTGCTATTTTTAACGATTTGATTGAGCGTAATGTGAGAAAAATTATGACTTGTTACTATTGTGATGAATGTGTGTGTCCGAAAATTTTTCCCATTTTTGTTTGAAAAAATCAACGAAACGGAGTCGCCACGTCATTTTAATTTTGAGGGCCAAAACTTTGAAAAAAACCCGAGATCAGAGATTTGGGTTCGGAGGTCATGTTACACGCCGGGAAGGACGTTAGTGTGCACCCGGAATGCCTCGTAAAACGAGTCTTCCAAGCTGAAAATCATTTGTGTGTGTGTGTGTGTGTGTGTTGGCCAAAATACTTTGAAACTCAGAAAAGTAAAAATTGGGATATCTTTTAAGACTTTAAACCGATCCCATGAATTTTTGGAAGATTTTTGGATTGAGATTTGGTACTCAAAAGACCTTTTGAAGTTGAGAGCCATTTCTGCCCGAATGAAAAGAGCGGTGGACCTTTGATTTTGAAAGGGATTCAAGGGTCCTAAAACTTCATAATCTGGAGAAACTCAGAGAATGAAAGTTGTTCCAGACACCTTAAATAAGATTTGTGCGAAGGAATTTTCCATTTTGGAGAAGATCTGAGGGGTCAAAACCTTCTGGAAACCTCAGATATGAGATCTGGATTCCCGTGTCGATGAACTAGCCTCTCGAAAGAAAATTTGAAAAGAGGAGTTTTACTTACCCAAAAAATAAAGTAAAAATATGTATGGAAATATCTGGATGTTGTCTACAAAAAGTGTTTTGTAGTCAACACCAAATTCCACATTTATCTGTGTCCAAAAATTAAGACCATGGACTGAGGTCTGGGAAAATTGCTACTGGACAGCAACTTCCCAAGAAAGAAAAGGTGATTTAAAGGGGTTTTGCAGATCCATGCTTGTCCCCATTTCCCTAGGTTTTGGTTAGTGATCACTAGACATTTTAGTGGTGAATCAACTATACCAAACCATCCTTGGGGTACATTAGGACTAAGCATTTCATTTGCTTGGGGAGGGGGATTTTACCCTTTGAAAATGAGATTTGATGTATGAAAATGATTTTTAGGGTTTTGAAAATGAGTTTTCTTTGCAAGAAAGTAAGAGAACTTGAAAATAATGTTGATCTTTGTAGAAGATCATCCATGGAGATGGTCTTCCATGGTGATCTTCTTAGATCTAAAGCAAGAAGATGAAAGAACTACATTTTGTAGTTTGCAAATGCATGCATGGTTGGAGTTTAGGGTAAGGAGAAGGAGGGTTTACCAATCTTCCTTGTGTTCTTGAGTTTTTGGCTTGAGTGTATGAGTGTTTAAGGCTTAAGTATGAGAGTGAGTGGATGAGTGTGAGTTGGGAAAGATTGGAGAGAAAAAGGTGACAATTCTTGAAGAATTCTCACTGTTTTCTCTCTATATTTCGCCAGAGGTTCGGTGCAATTGGTGTTGTGGCTCCTTATTTTTGTGACTGGAGGGCTCAATTTATAGCCCTCTGGAAATGACATACTTATCCGCGCGGATAGGAACCCTCAGCGTGCACTGTTCATTAAATGCAGCTCCAGCTTTGGACAAGAGGAATATTTCTTTTTGAAATTTCAAATTAACAGCCAGTTTATGTTTCCAGCATTTCTATTTATGATTTTCTTCCTTTTGTTTTACTTTTTGAGATTCTTTTTGAGGTTTAACCTTAAATAACAATGCCCATTTTACCCTCACTTTGTTAGAAAAGTTAGGATTGTTAGGAATTGTTAGAAATGTTATAACTTTCGTTAATTTTTTAACGAAAATTCTAACAAGCTCAAATTGGAGCACTTACAACTATCAGTGCTATTTTTAACGATTTGATTGAGCGTAATGTGAGAAAAATTATGACTTGTTACTATACTGGGATAACTGCTTTCGAAGATTTGTTGATGATAGTGTTGGGATAGAGGACCAACCGGGCTAGACATCGAAGCAAGGGGGAAAAACTCGTCAGGGGTTGCTGGACACAAGAGCGGCCGTGCTAGTGGCGTCTTGCCCACGACCGCGCTCTTAGGCCGGCCCGATGATGGATCGACGACGTGTTGAGGGCGACCGCGCTCGAAATAAGGGCGACCGCGCTGGAGCATTATTTGAAGGCATTGAAGTTTCTGGAGGGTTGCGCGACCGCGCTCGGGGTGAGGGCGGCCGCGCTCGGCCCGTTTTTTCAGCAGTCCTAGTTTCCTTGTTTGTTTAGGTTTTGGTTTATTCCCTAGATCATATATAATCAATGTTCCGCCCCCAACTCAGTTGTAACACAAATTCTACATACATAGTGCAAGATCCTGGCTTGGTAGTGCCCCCAGACGTAGCCAATCAAATTGTTGTGAAATTGGTGCTCCCCCGTTTCAATCAAGACAAAGAAATCAACACACCCACACGTACAAGAAAGAAACAATCACACACAAGAACACAAGAGTTGTTTACCCGGTTCATTCACCAACTCGTGAACTACGTCCGGGGGCAATTGCCAAGCCAATATTATTCTAATATGTTGTTACAATGTGTTCTAGGTCATAACTATGTTTATATATTAGTACAAGGAAGCCCTAAGTCGAAACAAAAAAAGAGTTGTATCAAAAATAGGAAACAAAAGCAGCCCAGGAGACCAAGAGCCCAAAATACTCTCGGCCAGCATTGAGGCGGCCGCCCCAAGTCCACCATGCGCCCGCACCGGCCTCAAGAATTCTCGGCCACCGCCTCGGCGATGGTGCGCCCGCCTCGGCCATATGAGGCGCCCGCTGTCGCTTACTCGAAGCCCGTCTCCGTTTTGAATCCTCTTTTGATCTCACCAAAACTCTCCAACAACTTAGACTCCTCCTCTTCCTCTTCCTTGTATGTTTAGGATCCAATCCCAACAATCTCCCACCGGAGACTAAACCAACAAACATAGAAACACCCATCAACTCCCACCACGGAGTAAAGACCTTCGATCCAACGTCTCCCAATCCCCTTGTGACATGTCTTCGGGCTTCGCCTTCAAGGGTCCATGAAGATCCTTACAATAAAGGTAGTCTTCAATCCTTGTCTTCCAAAACGTGAAATTCACACCGTTGAATTTCTCGATTGAGTTCTTCATCTTGACTGCTTCACCAAAATCCCCAAGAACGCGATTCAAAGAATCAACTAATGAAACTTTGAATCCTCCGAACCAAAGCTTTGATACCAGTTGTTGTGAAATTGGTGCTCCCCCGTTGCAATCAAGACAAAGAAATCAACACACCCACACGTACAAGAAAGAAACAATCACACACAAGAACACAAGAGTTGTTTACCCGGTTCATTCACCAACTCGTGAACTACGTCCGGGGGCAATTGCCAAGCCAATATTATTCTAATATGTTGTTACAATGTGTTCTAGGTCATAACTATGTTTATATATTAGTACAAGGAAGCCCTAAGTCGAAACAAAAAAAGAGTTGTATCAAAAATAGGAAACAAAAGCAGCCCAGGAGACCAAGAGCCCAAAATACTCTCGGCCAGCATTGAGGCGGCCCTAAGTCCACCGTCGCCCGCACTGGGCCTTGAAGAATTCTCGGCTTTGCCTCGGCCCGATGGTGCGCCCGCCTCGGCCATATGAGGCGCCCGCACATCGCTACTCCAAGCCCATCTCCGTTTTTGAATCCTCCTTTGATCTCACCAAAACTCTCCAACAACTTAGACTCCTCCTCTTCCTCTTCCTTGTATGTTTAGGATCCAATCCCAACACAAATTGGTGAACTGGGTTAACAATTTCTTGTGTTCTTTACTGTTTCTTTTGATTTCTTGTGCTTGGTTTGTGTGCTCTAATCGTTCTTGTAGGTTTGCTTGGGCTGTGGAGGGCTATATTCACAACAACTGGTATCAGAGCTTTTGGTTCCAAGATCAAGGGAGTTGTTCCAAGCAATCAAGAATGGGCAAAGACAAACAGGCGGTTGAGAAATTCGATGGGTCTGACTACGGATATTGGAGGATGCAGATTGAGGATCTTTTGTACAACAAAGACCTCTATAAGCCTCTGAAGGGTGTCAAACCGAAAGATGAAGATCAGAAAGAATGGGAACTCATGGATCGAAAAGCCCTAGGGGTGGTTAGATCTACTTTGTCAAAGTGGATTGCGAAGACTACCAGGAAGGCGACAACCACCAAGAAGCTATTGGATTATCTTGCGAGAGATTTGAAACTCCGTCTGCTTTGCAAATAAGGTTGATTTGATACGTAAGATGGGTAGTCTCAAGATGCAAGAGGAGGATCCTTGGCTAAGCACATCGATGAGTTTATGGATGTCATAGATTCATTGGCCCGGTGGGAGATCAAGTTCGATGATGAGGTTCATGCGTGTTTGTTGCTAGCTTCTTTACCTAAGCAAGTTGGAGCGGAACGGTGACGGCAATCAACGCTTCGGCGGGTAAGAAGAAATTGAAGTATGATGATGTTAAGGACTTTCTTTTGGCGAGGAAAATCGCATGAAGAAGTTGGGGACATCGGTGCTTCGGGATCGGCTTTAGCTACTACTAGCGAGGGAAGCGGGTACTAGTAAACAAGGGAGAACCGAATCTAAGGAGAACGTGGTGAGTGGAAAGGGCAAAGCCGATGAGACCAAGGACAAAACCGAAGGTTGCGAAGGGATCTGTTCGGTGCTATTATTGTAAGAAATTGGGACACTTCAAGAGGGATTGTCCAAATCGTAAGGGCAATCGGTGAATGTGGCGATCGAAGGTAATGATGTGCGGTTACCGAGTGTTAGTAGTGCGCACTAGAATCATGGGTCTTTGGATTCGGGGCATCATTCCACTCTTGCGGGCATAAGGAAGAGATGGAAAACTACACTTCCCAGGTGATTTCGGGAAGGTCTATGCGGCGGATGGCGAGCCTTTGAAAATCAAGGGGAAGGGGGATGTCGAGAATAGGAGCATCGAGACGGGAAGGTCTTACATCGAACGGGGTCGGACACATTCGGGTTTGAAAAAGAACTTACTTTCGGTTGGGCGGTTGGACGACGAAGGTTACAAGGTGACATTCGGTCGTTAGAACCTGGGTTATTACCAAGGAGGATTGTGAGATTGCTCGGGGTAATAAGTGAGGACTTTGTATTTGGCGAATAACACCAAGGACAGTATCGCGGTGGTAGCAGCCAAGGGTGATACGGATTTGTGGCAGCTGTCGATTGGGTCACATGAGTGAGACAGGGATGAAGGTGCTTTGTTCAAAGTGGACTACTAGGGTTTGAAGACGATCAACGTGGGGATCTGCGAAGGATTGTATGTTTGTCAAACAAGGGAGAAATAATTTCTCGAGGACAGTAGGGGTTTGAGGGAAGCAAAGTTGGAATTGGTTCACACGGACTTGTGGGGGCCATCTCCGGTTACATCTACGGGTGGTGCGTCATATTACATGACTTTCATTGATGATTCTACAAGGAAGGTTTGGGTCTATTTCTTGAAGGGGAAAGATGAGGCTTTCGAGGTGTTCAAAAGTGGAGGGCCTTGGTGGAGAATCGAGACGAGACTTAAGCTTAAGTGCTTGAGATCGGACGATGGTGGGAAGTAATGAGCTTGGTGAGTTTAGTGGAATATTGTCTTGCGAATGGGATTCGTATGGAGAAGACTCCAAAGCGGACACCACAACTCAACGGGGTAGCGAGAGAGGATGAACGAGAACATTGAATGAGCGGGCTAGAAGTATGAGATTGAAGTGTGGACTTCCGAAGACGTTCGGGCATATGCAGCTTGACACGGCAGCCTTTCTTGATCAATCGGGGACCATCTGCACCATTGGGGAATGGAATTCCCGGAGGAAGCGTGGAGTGGCAAGCAGTAAATCTGTCCTTTCTTCGCATATTCGTCTGCGTTTCTTATGTTCATGTTGATTCAACGCTGAGAGAACTAAATTAGATGCTAAATACATTAAGTGTACATTTATTGGGTAATGGCGGGGATGACTTCGGGTACAAGTTTTGGGATGACCAAAATCATAGAGTTATTCGTAGTCGAGATGTGGTATTCAATGAACAGGTTTTGTACAAGGACAGAAAGGGGGCATCTGATGACACTAGTTCGGAACCGGATATTGTAAGGTGGATATTCCTAACTCGGGTGGGAGCAGAACGGTTCATGATGACCATGGTCAGGAGGTCACTGAAGATGAACCACGTACTCCGGAACCGGATATTCCGCTGCGTAGATCCGGCGGGTTGCGTGGATCGCGTGACAGTATACTCCATCCAATTATTATTTCGTTGACGAGATAATGGGGAACAGGAATGTTATGCGGAGGCATTCGTAGTGCACTTTGTAACAAGTGGAAAGGCTGCGATGGATGATGAGATGGACTCATTGAAGGCCAACAAAACTTGGGAGTTGACTGAACTACCTAAGGGGAAGAAGGCACTGCACAACAAGTGGGTTTACAGGATCAAGGAGGAAGCAGACGGTAGCAAGCGTTACAAGGCAAGACTGGTTGTAAAAGGGTTTCAGAAAAAGTACGGTATTGACTACACCGAAGTATTCACTCCGGTTGTGAAGATGACCACTATCAGAATGGTTACGGGGATAGTAGTGGCGGACAACTTATTGCTTGAACAGATGGATGTGAAGACGGCCTTTCTTCATGGGGACTTGGAGGAAGAGATTTACATGGTACGGCCAGAGGGTTACTTGTCTAAGTGGTAGCGGGGAGCTAGTTTGCAGATTGACTAAGAGCTTGTATGGCCTTAAACAAGCTCCTAGGCAGCATGGTACAGGGAAATTTGATGGATTCATGCACGACATTGATTTTATCGAGATGTGAGGCGGATCATTGTTGCTACTTCAAGAACACGGACAATGGGTATATTATCTTGTTGTTATATGTGGACGACATGTTGATCAGCGGGCTCTAGCAAAGAGAGAGGTAAACGAGATTGAAGACTCGGTTGTCGAACGGTTCGAGATGAAGGATTTGGGAGAGGCCAGAAAATCTTGGGCATGCGGATTGACCGGATAGGGAGTTGGGCAAGTTGGTTCTTTCACAAGCGAGAATACGTTGAGAAGGTCTTAGCAAGGTTTTGTATGGAAGAGGCGAAGCCAACAGGGGACGCCATTGGGTTTGCATTTCAAGCTATCCGAGAAGGACTCGCCTCGGGGGCAAGGAGGAGCGTGACAAGATGGAGAGAACTCCATATGCTTCGGCGATGGGAGTCTCATGTATGCAATGGTGTGTACAAGGTCGGACATTGCACATGCGGTGGGAGTAGTCACCCGATTTATGGACAATCCGGGAAAGCAACATTGGGAAGCGGTTAAGTGGATCCTACGTTATTTGAAGAAGTGCTGGCTGGTAAGGCTCTGTGTTTCTCGAGCAAGGAAGTGGTGTTAGCGGGTTATGTTGATGCGGACTTGGCATCAAGTGATCTTGATAAGAGGATAAGTACTACGGGTTATGTGGTTTACATTGGGTGGTACCGCAATCTCTGGGCTTCTAAATTGCGAGAAGATCGTGGCGCGATCGGCTGCGAAGCGAGAATATGTGGCAGGTGACGAGGCGAGTAAAGAGATGGTATGGCCGCAGAACTTCTTAGGTGAACTTGGGAAGACGTGAAGTGGTAACGTTCTCTAGGCGAGCGGTCGAGTGCAATACATTTGGCAAGAAATCCGGCGTTTCATTCAAGGACGAAGCACATTGGGCCGAGGTTTCACTACATCGACATCTCTTGGAGGAGAAGATCTTGGGGCTAGAGAAGATATTGGGATCGAGAAAATCCAGTGACATGTTGTGCAAAGGTTGTGAATCTTGATAAATTGAAGCCGTGCGAGGCTTGATTGGGCTCGAAGAATAGAAGAGGAGGATGGCACTACCATGATCGAGGTGAGCACTAGGAGGACACGAGGGTGTGAGTCAAGACGGAGACACGGGCTTATATGTGTGGTTGATCTCTAGGTGGGAGATTGTTGGGATAGAGGACCAACCGGGCTAGACATCGCAGCAAGGGGGAAAAACTCGTCAGGGGTTGCTGGACACAAGAGCGGCCGCGCTAGTGGCGTGCGCGACCGCGCTCTTGGGCGGCGATCTTGGATCGACGACGTGTTGAGGGCGACCGCGCTCGAAATAAGGGCGACCGCTGGAGCATTATTTGAAGGCATTGAAGTTTCTGGAGGGTTGCGCGACCGCGCTCGGGGTGAGGGCGGCCGCGCTCGGCCCGTTTTTCCAGCAGTCCTAGTTTCCTTGTTTGTTTAGGTTTTGGTTTATTTCCTAGATCATATATAATCAATGTTCCGCCCCCAACTCAGTTGTAACACAAATTCTACATACATAGTGCAAGATTCTGGCTTGGTAGTGCCCCTAGACGTAGCCAATCAAATTGGTGAACTGGATTAACAATTTATTGTGTTCTTTACTGTTTCTTTTGATTTCTTGTGCTTGGTTTGTGTGCTCTAATCGTTCTTGTAGGTTTGCTTGGGCTGTGGAGGGCTATATTCACAACAGATAGGAACCGAAGAGGAAGTTGGTATTTATAAAGCCGAGAGAAAGATTTGGTTTTGGCTGGATGTAAAGTAGATTGAAAGTTTTGTAAGGTTCTACGGTTTTCATTTATGTTCGTGATGTTTAGGGCTTCATTGCTTACCTCCAAAATCCATATTTGTCGGCCTCCTTAACTAAAAACAAACGTGAACATACAACTTACAAATATGTCAATAATCTCATAAAATTCAAAAATAAAGGACATAAAATACTAAAAATAATTGTAAATTAAACTAAACACAACTGTGAAATTAACAAATATGTCGAATAATCTTATAAAATTGCAAAAATAGAGGCCCTAAAAGACTAAAAACAACTATGAACTTAAGTAAAAACAACTGTAAACTTAACAAATATATCAAATAATCTTATAAAATTGCAAAAATAGAGGCGCGAAAAGTCTAAAAACAACTCTGAACATAACAAATATGTCAAATAATCCCATAAAATTGCAAAATTAGAGGCCATAAAGGACTAAAACAACTGTGAACTTAATAAAAAACAACAATGAACTTAACAAATATGTCAAATAATCTCATAAAATTGCAAAAATAAAGGCTATAAAAGACAAAAAACAACTGTAAATTTAACTAAAACAACTGTGAACTTAACTAAAAAATCTGTGAATTAAGTAACTAATAGTCATTTTCATGCAGAAATTATGAATTTATCTAAAACAACTGCAAACTTCTCTCAATTGTTATTGAAACAAATATAAAAAACAACTGTGAACTTATCAAAAACAACTGTGAACTTGTAACAACTGTGAACTTCTCAAATTTGCTCAAGATTATATGTTGATACTACTAGTTTGATTTGTATTGACGATACGAAACCAACGGTGGTTTCAGATTTTATTTTATTTTTTTATTTCTAGATCTTAAAATATTTCATTTTAAAGTTTTGAGGGGGAAAAAAAGAAAGAGCGAGAAAGAAAGCGCGGAAGGGGAATGGACCACACGTGTCCACGTTATTTAAGCAGTGGCATATGTATAATTTTTGCCAAATCTAGTAAGGGCATGCGCGTACATTTACAATGAGAGGACATGGTAGTCAATTTCGAAAATCCTTGTCCTACGTGGTCATTTTTGTTAAAATGAGTGATGATTTGATAATTGCCCCTTAAAAATCTTCTAAAAATAAAAAAATAAAAACATTTTTTATTAAATTGGATTTTTTATTTTATTAATGATAAATAGAATGCCCTCTTAGGCTACATTGACCTATAAATAGCCTAGCCTTAACATAATTCTAACTTGCTACCCCAACAACTATAAAAACTAGAAGAAAAAGATTCATCCCACAATAAAACTAGAAACCATATTATAATTAGTATTTCATCCGTCCCAAAACAAATATCCGAAGCGTTTTCAAATTTACATTTTGATTAACTTTTTGAAGGGACGGATAAGTGATCACCACCATCCTCATCTATCAAAGCCCGGTCCAAGGGGGAAGGACAATGTGGGAAATTGCCGAGTGCCCAAGTTAGAGAGGCCCATGAAATACTAGGGCCAGGCGGCCCTGCATCTATTCACAGGAAGGAACAACCATCAGTGTCAGGCAGGGCATGAGTGAATAAATATGGCAGTCATTTCAACCAAAGTTGCATACAGTAAACATAATACAGACCATATGGAGCTCTTTTTTTCTGTAAGGGAGGGAGTAATAGCTTTCATCCAAAACAGTTTTCTATGAATTATTGGCTTGCTGCTAAGCACACAGATTTTGCAGTCATTTTCTTAAATGCAGAACAACGTCTTCAAAAAGATTCTCCAACTAAATCGGAATGACATTAATGGGGCTCAAATGCAACCTAGGGAATGACATTAGACGCATCACCACCAAGCAAACACAAAAAAATAAAAATAAATGTTAATGGTCTATGCAAATTCAATTAGGCCAAACTTCATTTTCATCCAATCTACTTTCACCCGATTTTACTTTATAACCATTCTACTTTTTTATTAACATACAAACCACTATACTTTGAAAACCCAATCATACCGATACCAAATCCGTGCCCTAATCCGCAAATTTGGAGCCAGGATAATAGGTTATCCAAAGTACGATGGTTTTCATGTTAATAAAAAATTACAATGGTTAATAAAAAGACCAGCGGAGAGAAAAAAAAATCTTAGGGCATTCAATTATGTCTCCTACCCACAAACAACAGCAAAGCATAAATATAATGAAGTTCAGTTCAAGCGCAACTTAGATAGTATTACCTAATCATCATCGCCACCATCTTCTTTACCCTTCTTAAGTTTGGTAGTACCACCTTCCTTGCTAATGGGTAACTTCATTGCTCCAAAGGGTGTGTCCACATCAATGTTCCCTTTCATGGTGTAACCAGTACCCCTACCTCTAATCATATCCCAAAGGGCAGACCCAAAGTCCTTGGGTCTGAAGGTGATCGGAATATCAATGTAAGTTATACCATTCTTTTCAATCTTTTTAGATTGGGACAGCTTTGTTCCCCCAATGCTAATATCAGATAGCCAAACCTCGTAGTCAATGGAGTTGAGGCCCAAGCCAAAGTCATTCTTGTTTTCCAATTTCACGTGAAGAACAGCAACAGTTTCTTCAAGTGAGAATCTTTCAAACTTAATATTCTCGAGATCTATATCAGGCTTGTAAGGTATGGGGATCTTTCCAGTTTTCTCAAGTGGCAAAGTTAGCCTACCAAAAAGGGGCACATCCACAATCAGATCAACCTTTATTTTGTAGGGTATAATGCTTCCAGGCTTTATATCAGCATATGTGCTCTTAATATCATCATATATCAGAGAAAGTGGTATCTTGACAGTCTCTGAACCATGTGCATGGATCGTTCCAGCATCAGGGATCAACCCTGAAACTAGTTTTCTTCCATCACTCTCGACTAAGTAGTTTATGTCAATAAGAGGAATAGGAATTGGGTTTGGATTTTTCACCAGCACATCAACAACTAAATCAGCCCTCTTAAGATTGATTTTAGGAATATGAATTCCTGTAACATTTGCAGTTGGCTTCCCAAATCCTATCGTTTCTTCAATCTTTTCACCAACGTCGTGGATGAAGTCCTTTACCTTTTCAAGAAAGCCACCTTTGTCGTGTTCTTTGTGTTCTTCTTTCTTCTTGAAAGCCCTTTCAACTATCTCTGGATTGTCTAATGATGACATACCTTGACAGAAGCAAAATCATGTTAAAACTCATCTTGATAACAATGATATAAATAAATCAGATAATAAATAACATGCAGTCGTTGAAACAGCAGGTAACAGTACAACAATTACATGAGTGCATTGACTTCTAATCTCTAGAATGACTCTTACTCAAAAGACTCAAAACCCACTTGCATTGGCCTGATTAGTCTTTGTAACATTCCGCGATATAAATTACTATTTGATTTGAGGAAAACTTCCGGCTTCATTAAAAATTCTCCTCTTAGCATTATTCCAAATGCATCTCTAACACACTCTGAGTTTGAGGCTGTTTCATTAATGTGAGAGTCAGCTTCCAAGCCTATCTTCGTCAACAATGAAGACACTGGTTAAACATCATACTAGACGGTGTTACGAAGGTCCTGGTATACAGAAAACCATCACTTTTTAGTTTGTATATCACTACTTTTGAGTTAGCTTATGAGTTTATCTTGGTCAGCAACAGAAGCAAAGGTACCTACTAGAAAAGGTTACTTGCATGAAAAGATTTATGTAATGTCACCCAGCTTCGCGTGCTGCCAGGTTTACTACCAAGCAGTTGAACTCTATTTTTGTGGTGGCGGGGTGGGAGAGGAGTGTTGCTATTATTCTGCTGAGAAATTGAACCCACCACCAACAGTATGGGGGATGTCATGCGCCCAACGTGGAGTTCCATTTGGGCCAAGTTCCTTGTGTAATTATCCTTATTACAAGAGCAAAATTGCAATTTTTTCGGATATTCATTTTGGGACAGATGAAGTACAACACTATCTGTTACTCCCTCCATCCCATAAATATGCTCCCATTTGATTTTTTATGGTCAAAACACGATGCTCCCATTTGATTTTTTATGGTCAAAACACGAGTAAACTTTTACCAAATATTAATGTCAATATAATAATCCCAATGAAGTTCTTAAAATTGTTATTGATAAATCTGTTAGTACAGAGTTTATGTAAAAGATAGAAACAAACAGTAATCACACAACTCAGCAATAGACGTGGTTCATCAACATAGCTACATCCACGGGCAGAGGGAGAGAATATTATTATCTTCTGTAAATCAACAGATTACAATCTCTAATATATTGCACGAATACTTGGTCACAAGAATTTCTTACCGTGCAAACCCTATATCTCGAAAACAGATGAACAAGAGAACTACTGAATTCAGGGGATAGGGGGTATTTATACTGTCTACTTCTAATCCTCCTGCTCTGAATTTGCCGCAAAAACAGCCCAAATTCGGCCTAAGGCGTGATCGCCCCGATTGTTCGGAGTCTTGGGCGCGATCGCCCCTCCTGAGGACGCGACCGCCCCGTTTGTCCAGAGGTTTGGGCGTGGTCACTCTCCTTGCCCAACGCGGTCGCCCCTGGTGCTGTCACATGAATTACTCAATTTATTTGTCCAATCCACTAATTTAGGCGTTCCCAACTTAGATGGCATCAAACCCAACAAATTTTCACCTTGACATATAACCTCCAGACCATAACCAGAACTCCCCATCTGCCTTATATGCTGTCTAACAGCTGTGAACATTCAGCAAGTCCAAACAATGTTGGAACTTGCTAGTTGGAATGGACTTCGTGAACATGTCAACAAGATTGTCCGCAATACCCAATTTCTTCACTTTGATCCACTTCTCACTTCTCAGAAAATGATACTTCACATTTATGTGCTTGGTACTCTCATAATAAACTTGATCCTTGGCCAAACATATTGCACTCAAACTGTCAAAAAATATTATAGCATGGTCATGATGTAGTACAAGGTCGTTGATTAAACCCTTTAGCCATATTCTCACTTTAGCAGCTTCTGTCAATGCCATGTACTCCGGTTCCGTAGTCGACAAAGTCACTGTAAGGTAGTCTGAATCACAATAACCTCAACTTCACATTCTGTACCACCTCCATAAATGAGCCCAACATCCGATGTACCCCTAAGGTACCTGAAGATCCTCTTCACTGCCTGCCAATATTCCTAACTAGAATTCCCCATGAACCAACTAACAACACTAACAGGATGTGCACGATCCGGCCTAGTGCAAACCATAGCATACATCAAACTACCAACTGCACTAGCATAAGGTACTCAAGCCATATACTCTCTCTCTTCATCCGATTTTAGTGCAAAAGCAATAGACAGATGTGCATTCGCTGCATTTGGAGAATCTATAAGCAAATATAAGCTTTGCTGTAGACATGTCAAACCTCTCTAAAACTTTCTTGATGTAACATTTCTGGGATAAGAACAGTTTTCGTTGGCTTCTATCCCTGTAGATCTCCATACCCAAAATTTTCTTTTTTGCACCTAAATCCTTCATCTCGAACTCAGCAGATAGTAGACCCTTCAACTTCTGAATATCAGACTTATTGACAGCAGCTATCAACATATCGTCAACATAAAGAACCAAATAGATAGTCGAACCATCCACCAACCTATTGTGATACACACAACAGTTATACGAGCTCCTCGTAAAACCAATCTCTGTCATATAGCTGTTAAACCGTTTCTACCACTGCCTAAGCTATCAGTCCATACAAGGACTTATTCAGCTTACACGTAGTTTTCTTTCCCCGGACCCTGAAATTCATCTGGTTGTGTCATATAAATCTCCTCCTCCAACTCTCCATGTAGAAAATTTGTTTTCACATCTAGCTGCTCGAGCTCCAAATCCTGATGTGCCGCCATTGCTAATAGCACTCTGATAGAAGTGTGTCTAACCACAGGTAAGAAAATCTCATTGTAGTCAACGCCCTCCCTTTGGGTGAAACTTCATATGACAGCGCTGAGCTTTATACTTTACCCTATCGTGGTGGCAATACCTTCCTTTTCTTGAAAACCCGTTTGCGAGTAACAATATTTACGCCTTATGGCCTCTTAGTTAACTCTCGTATGCGATTATTGTGAAGTGACTCAATTTCGTCTCCCGTAGGCTGCGTGCCGGCTGATCGGACTATGAGCGTGGCTGCTTTCCTTGAAAGTGGTTGGCTCAGAAGGATCGAGGCTTTACCTCCTCGGACACAGAATTGCGCCAAGACACCATGTCTTCAAAACCATACATCACAGGATGCTTCCCGAAATTAGCCCGTTTAAACCTCTTTTGAGTTAATCCATGTTCTTGGAAAATCGGCGATGAACTGTCTGGTGATTCTGTCTCTGATGGTAGATCATGATTAACATCTGATTGTGAACTACTCAACTTCTGAAGTATCTAGTAGCTCCATTTGTTTATCAGCCATTGTCGATACGTCTGACCACAGATCTCATAATAGGATTAAGCACAGAATTTTCATCAAAGATAACATTCCTGCTTATGATAACTCTACCCTCTGATGGAGACCAAATTCGGTATCCATTGACACCATCCCCATTACCCATGAAAAATCATTTTCTAGCCCTCGGTTCTAACTTGCCATCATCTACATGATAATAAGCACTACAACCAATAGCTCTTAAATTAGAATAATCAACAGTTTACTTGACCGTACCTCAGTGGGAACTCTGAGATCGATACCGTTATCAAGTAACATGATGTAATAACCGCTTCTGCCCGAGCTGGCAAACGACCACTGCGTTGGAGGCATGCGCCTTGCTGCTACCAGCAGCAACGTCGATTAAATGCGCTTTGCGACACCATTTTGATATTGCTTAGCAAACTGACCCTGCATTGGAGAGCATGCACCTTGCAGTAATTACAAAAATATCCAGGTTTTTCGGTTCCTTGTTAAAAAGTGAGAGGTTCCCTTAAAAAACCAATTTGCTAAGGGGAGTGGCCCAGGATCCTTATATGTTAGAGACAAGTCTTGTTTATTCCCGATGTGGGATAATGTTCTCTTGCGCGCCTCGCGTGTAGCAGGGCTTTGCGAGGCTTACAACGTGGACTGGATGGTGGGTGGCGCGGAGGATTCATCGTGGGCCGTTGGGCCTGCACGTGTAATGGACCAGCTCTGATACCATGTTAAAGTCTGAGGTTCCACCTTAAAACCAATTGGTGCTAAGGAGAGTGGCCCAGGATCCTTATATGTAAATGGGGAAATAGTTTCGGCTATGAGGGTTGCCGAGGGTGTTTTGAGGTTTCGACATTAGGGTTTTGCCGAGGGCGTTTGAGGGAGGTGGAGTAGGGGAGTAGGCTGGGAGTGAGGAGGTGGGCATGACCGTGCAAGAAAGTTGACACGGCCGTGCAAGGAAGTGGACACGGCCCTGCATTTTTTTGAATTAGGCCGTTAGGTGTTTTGGTGGTTTCGGCTGGTGGGTGTTTTGCCGAGGAGAATAGGGTTTTGTTGTTTGGGTGGGGCAGTGGTGTATAGGGAGGAGGGGGGTTTCTTTGAAGAAGAGAAATTAAACACCACAACCCTCCCCCCTTCACCCATCTTCAGCCGAAACCAAAAACACCTAACGGCCCAAAAAATAACCCTTGCACGGTCGTGTCCACTTCCTTGCACGATAATGCCCACTGACTCACTCCCAGCTTACTTCCCTCCTTCACCTCCCTCAAACACCCTCGGCAAAACCCTAATGTCGAAACCTCAAAACACCCTCGGCAACCCTCGTAGCCGAAACTCTTTCCCCATCCACCACCAAAACCACGCCGTACTCACCTTCGGCATAACCCACTCGCCGAACCTTCGGCAACCCCCCCCCAAGCCGAAAACTTTTCCTCCCCATTCAAACCACTCGGCACAAACCCTTAAACTGCCGAAACCCCTCTCAACAACCCCAATGTCTTCGACTTGTGCAATAACAGGCGCGCGACTGTGCCAGACCGAAGACAACAACCAACAAACACGTTCACGATCGGGAACAACATCATTTTCAAACCCGGCTCATCGCATCTCTCTCCAAGATTGGACTTATCCAAGGAACGTCCATCTTGCGGGAGCATATTAGGAATATAATATATTTATATTATATTCAGTAGATATTGTTATATAGTTAGAGATATTGTGTATATCAACTTAAAGATATTATTTGATTCTTAGGGATATTATTTGATTCTATCCTTGTAACCCTAACCTTATAAATATGTAACTTATGTTTCATAATAAAATTAAGTCTTTCAACATCAATTCTCTCTTTCCTTGTTTGTTTGACTTCGACTCTCTCTCTATAATTCTATCTCCTTCTTGGCAGAAGACTTCTTCTTACGTTTCTTCTTTAGAACTTTATCTTTGCCTTACAGCGACTAAACTGTTGTCGATTATACGTACCACTATTACCGCTTGCCTTTCGACGCAACTCTCTAATATTGAGCGAGGATTTCACCTACTCTAGAGTTATCATTTCCTTACCACTGATACTAGAGTCAACATAGTGCTCTTATGATAAAGGCAATGAAACAAGAATCATCAATGCAGCATCCTCATTAGCAACTTTAGCATCTATATTACGCGGTTCAAGTAATAAAGATGTAAATCTATCTAGGTGATCCCTAATTGGCGTACCTTTTTCGGAGAGAATACAGCTTGTACTTCGGATATAGCTTGTTGGTCAATGATCGTGTCAAATACATATCTTTCAACGCAAGCCACAAAGCACCTCCGGAATCAGTATCTCAAATGTACGCTAGAACATCATCATCTAGACACCTTATAATTTTAGAGTGGACCCTCTCATCTAGTACGATCAGATTTGTTAGATACTTATTTTTCGGTTTAGTGATATGGTTTTTTAACACCAGAAAATCTCAACAATGCCTATCGTTTGTACTCTGCCCATGTTACCCCAATTATAATTTTTCCACTGAACACTACCAACTAAAGGTTAGAGAACAATCCTTATGTTAACACCAGAAAATCTCAACAAAAAATGTACCAGGAACGGGTTGGAGCACATGAGTCCAATGAAAAATTATGATTAGCAATCAACCATTTTAATCCCCACCAATTCAGTCACAAAAAAGACGACCAATTTTCGGTTGGTACAAACCAATGTAGTTCAAAATAACCTGTAATCACACAACTAAGATACTTGACATGTCTTAGATTTGAAATAGCCACCGTGATGCATTCCGCCCCATATTCCATAGTTAGATACTTATTTTTCGGTTTAGTTATAGGGTTTTTTAACCGCCCATGACGATAGTCTCATTTGACTAATCAAAAGGATTAGGGTTTCATGAAGTAAAGCAAACAACAAATCAAATTTGGAGCACCAAAACAATAGTACATTCATAACGCATAGCAAACTAGGAACAAATTTCGATTCCGATTCAGATTCAGATACAGATTCATTACTTGTGATATGATTTGGGTACTCAAATTAAACTATAAAAAACTTGCATCAATGAGTATCTAACTATTTGATCAGTATCAAAATCAAGCATCTGGAAAAGAAAAAGGGAAATCTAAACTAAAGCATACCTACGACTGAGTAGAGTTGCAAGGATCGATTGGCCGATTGAGAGTTGAATTGACAAAAGAAAGAAAGATAAATCGAAGCAGCTAAGTGTTTGCTAAGTATTCCCTCGGCACCGAGCTTTAAACGGTAAACCCAATTTAAATTTGGAGAAATTTGATTATTGGGAAAATTACGACATAGTTCTCAATACTATCTAATCTACATCCTAAACCAGCTTATTTATTAATTTACATTCTAATCTTAAAAAATATTTTCTTCTACTATATAATTCCTCGCTTAATTTAACAATTAGGAAATATCGAATATGCCCTCATATAAATAGCTCGATATTTCGTTTTTCGTCACTATCCACCGATTTTTCTATGGTTTTTCTTCACTATCCACCGATTTTTCTAGGATTTTTCGGGAGAGGCGTCGAAAGTTTTGGACTTGCGACGTAAATCCGATTCAAAATCAGATTTCACAACTTCGATTTCAGCAATTCTTTAAATTGAATCAATTCGATTTCAATATTCATTGATTTTTAATCGATTGAAACTCATTATATTCATATGTTTTGAGGTGAGTTTCGTTTCACCATTGTTGTTGTTTTTTATTTTTAATTGAATTATTGTCATTGGTTTTTTGATCTGTGTTTTCAAAGTGATTATGCTGCTTGTTCATGATATTCAGATGATTATCTCTGTTATATGCTTGTTTTATTTTTGATTATCATGATCTGTGGTTTCAAACTTGATTTAATTTTTTATTTATTTTTATTGTTGAACAATTTAGAACTTAAGGGATCAGTTGTATGCCTCAGTTAAATGATTGCTGATCCTTGCTGTTTGTTTTTATTTGCAGATTTATTCTCAATTATATTAGTAATATGGATGATGCTGTGATGGCTTTGTTTAAGTTTGGTGGAGTCGGTGCAGTTTATAGAATTACTACATTTTCATCTTTTGAATCATTGGTTGACTTTGCATGTAAGAGGTGGTCGTGCCTGCAAAAAGATCGTGTTATTTTATCATACTCTTTTCCTGGTAATTCTAATTGTCTACTAACGAATGAAGATGATTATGTGAATATGGGTTTTATGGTACGGAGATTTTCAATTCAACTTATTGAGATTGATGTAAAACAGTGTGGTAGTTTGGATGTTGTTGATTCATCTTCATCGACCATTGTTAGTGGATTGTCATATGATATTGAACGTAGTACATGCTCTAGTGTTGATTTGCCTATTAGTTTTTTTCGTCATCAAGATAAGCAGTTGAAAAGTGCAAAGCGGGCTACTGATATTCAAGGTGTTGGGCAGGTTTTTGAAGGTGGAATTAGTGAGTTTCGAATTGTTTTGTGCAAATATGCCACAGCTGTTGGTTTTAATTTTGTATATGTGAAAAATGACAAAGTGCGTCTTACTGCTAAGTGTGTACACAGTGAAACTGGAGGTTGTTGTTGGAGAATTCATGCTTCAGTTGAAAATGCCAATGGCTTCGCGTATATAAGGACCTATGAAAAGAATCATAGTTATGGTGATGTTTACGTGAATGGAATTAGAAAAATGCTGAGTTCTGAGGTTATTTCTAGTATTATTCTTGAAGCAGTTCGTACTAAGCCATTCACAGGCGCCAGTGAAGTTTTGCGTTTTCTCAAGGCAGATTATGGTGTTTCTGTTACTTACAGGGTTGCTTGGACTGCCGTTGAGAAAGCAAGGGATGTGGTTTTTGGTGAAGCAGAGTTAACTTATTACTTTGATAAGATGAGGCAATTGGACCCAAGTAGTCATTTCGTTCTTGATTATGACTCGGTAACTCATCACTTTAAGAGGTGTTTTGTTTCGTTTGGGGCTTGTCTATTTGGTTTTCAATCTTGTCATCCTCTGTTGTTTCTTGATGGGGCGCATTTGCGGGGAAAGTATAAGGGCATGTTATTGGCTGCAACAGCTAAAGATGAAAACAATGGTAATTCAATTGATCTCTTTGTTTTTAGTACTTTTAGCATATTTGGAATATGTTTGTCTGTTGTGTTTGCTGAATCAAACAATTGAGAACTTATTACTTCTCAAATTTTTTTATGAGGAAACCCAACTTTTCCTCATAAAAACAATTGAGAACTTACTAATTTTCATATTTTTTTATAAAAGTTCTCAGTTTTTTTCATAAAGTTTCATATCAGTATATATATCTACTATAATGAATATTTCTTGTAATACGACTTATATATTTTTATTCTTCTTATTTATAGGTCTCTTTAACATTGCTCATGTTGTTGTTTCTTCTGAGGATATAGAAAATTGGACCTGATTCCTTGAACAATTGGAGCCTTTTATAGGATAACGCAGAATTACGTTTATATCAGACCGACATCCAGGCATTATATCAGCAGTGAAGAGTATTATGCCTCACTGCTTTCATTCGTTTTGCTTATGTCATTTGAGGAACAATTGAGGGATAAAATGAGGGGATTTACTGCAGACCTTCGACAAAAAATGATTTTTAAACTATGTCAATGTGCATCTGCTCCAACAAAAGAAATTTTCCATACTCTTTTGGATGAAATGAAGCAAGAAGGTGGGGATAAAGTATCTACTTTTCTAGATAACCTTCCTCACGAAAATTATGCGAATGCATATTTTAAAGGAAAGAGATATGGCGAGATGACTTCAAATGCGGCAGAATCTTCAAATGCTCACTTCCTATTTGTGAATTAATTGATCAAATTCGCTTGAAGTTGTTGGGGCAGATGTCTACTCGTAGAGCAGAGTCATTGAATTGGTCATCTTCCTTATGTACAACACAAGAGAAAAGGTACAGAAATAATGTAGAAAAGGGCAGATCATGGATTATTCACTCCTCTTATGAATATGTTTTTGAAATTCATTCGAGTCCATCAATGGTTGTTAACATAGATGAATTTACATGCACTTGTGGAAAGTGGCAGTATGAAGGTTTTCCGTGTGTCCATGCAACTGTTGTGTTGTCTAAATGCAACAAAGACTCTTTTGAATTTATTGATAAATACTTTCACACTAGTAGCTATCAAAGTTGCTATGAACTTCCAATACAGCCTCATGTTTCATTTGGAGGTGACTTGTCAATTGTTGCAGCAGATGAAGAGGCGGTCATACTTCCTCCATTATCCAAGCGTCAACCGGGAAGACCAAAAAAGAATCGCATAGCTTCAAGAGGAGAGGTAGTTTTTAAAAGAAAAATGAAATGTGGTCGTTGCGGCAGAGTAGGAAATCATAACAGGAAGACATGCAAGGTTTCTTTGGAATAATTTTTTTTATTTCATGTTTACGAGTAGGAAATCATAACAGCACTGTGTCATAAGGTTTGATTTTTACAGTTTGAAGATGTGAACAATTATTAGATTTTTTTGAATACTTGATAAAATAAGTTCTCAATTGTTTTAAAAACACTTATTACTGTTTTTTGTTATTATAATTGATAACTTAAGATATCAGTTGTCATAAATGACACATAATCATGATCAAATGCATGTTATACACAGTTAATAATATTTTTTTCAATTGTCAGGAAATTCTAGGACATGCCTTTCAATGTAATGTATAAGAAACTGCTCAAATTCTAATTTAGATAACAAAATTAAATACGACATATTTTGAACTACCACCTTTTAACACCACTTGCATTCATGAAGATCATTTACAATTTTAAACTAAAAACATTAAAATGTTAAACCAAACTCATTAAATGTATCAATACACTTTCTAAGATCACTTCATCAAACGAAGCCAGCTGAACTTTCTAATGTTTAAACCAATAAAATCATATCTGAACCTTCACCAACTATTCTTTCTAATCTTCAACCATTTACCAACTTTACCACGAAGTTTTAACCAAAAGAACCATAATTTGTACCTGCTTACAAATTTCAAATAAACACAATCACAACAAAGTAAACTTGTCTTTTAGAAAATCTTCAAACATCTTTGCTCTATAGAGATAGCCATCATTTGTGTCATATTTTTTACTGATGTGTCCAGTTAGAAGAAGTTCCTCCACTTCCTTCAACACTATTATCCCACAATCATCACTTCCCTTTCGTTGTTGTGGTGCATCCTTTACTTCAACAAATTCCAATGGTTCAACAGACGGAGACAATGATTCTGGTACCAAGTTCTTTGAAAATTCAAACTGAAAAAAACAAAATAAAAATTAGAAAACTGTAAATTCGAAATAGTATTTAAAATAAAATTAACTGTAATGCATTTAAATATGTACCATTTTTCTTGCATCAACAGCATATTTGTCTTTTGCATTTTTTTCTGTTGATACGCAAGGAATTGTAATATCGGTACTTTCCTTCTTCCGTGTCCAACACAAGCAGAGTCCAATGTCTAACAGTTTTACCGGTTAATGGTGAATGAATGGGGAAAATGATAAATTTTGTTCCTTCACCTATTAACTTCAAGAATGGATCTGCGATTTGGACTTTTCTGTATTCTTCATTAAAAACTAGGTTGGTCAAATATTCCTGCATAGTATAATAAGATCTCAATTAAAGTATTCAGATAGTGCATATAAATTGTTATTAACAAATTTGAATAGCTGACAATTATTATGTTTCATACCGTTCCATTTGCCGTAATTATTCCGAAGGTCAACTCAGAATTGTTGTTTTTGTATTTTCTCTCCAGTATATCCAAATAACCATTCATTACCTGTTAAAACAAAATTAATAGAACATTTTCAACTGAAAATATCTTGGAACTTATAGAACAATACCAAAAAAAAATATAAATGAGAACTTATAGAATCCTCTGTTTCCATATCATAGGCTATTTCGTTCAACTTTTTAAGATCCATGTGAATCATATTTGTGCTCCCCCCCCCCCCCGCACCCTCTCCAAACTTCTCCCAGACAAGGTCACTGTAACATATTTTAAAATATAATTGAGCACAAAAAAATGAGATGTTTCACAGAATGCACAACAATAACTAAAAATAACAGAGAACATCCAAATAATAAAAGATTTTAACAGAATATAATTGAGAACTTATACTTGTAATTACTTACCTTAATTCTTTATCTCTAACAAGTCGCACAAAAAGCTGAGAACTTGCTTCATTGATTGTTTTTGTTGTCAAGCTGTGATTCACATCAGAAACATCACTTGGGACTGCAGGTTTGTCAACCTGAAAATCATCATATTCATCGACTTCCATTTCAGTTTGTTTTTCTTCTCAACAATTTTTTTCTTCTCCGCAACAATTTTCTTTTTCTTTTCTGCTGGTTCATTTTTTTCCTCGCCTTTTTTCTTATTTTTTCTCACATCCCCAAACTCAAAGTTTTCATCCACCTCCTTTGCTGTTCTTTTCCTTGCTTTTACTCTTAGAATTCGAGAAGGAACGCTGTCTTTTGCAGCTTCTTTCTCCACAGACACACCAACATTCATCATTTTTTTAAGTTCACATTTCAAATCCTCATTCCCCTTCTCAAGCCTCTCTACTTTTTCTTCAAATCATTTTAATTGTTTTTCAAAATCTTTTATCATTTCTTCTTTTTCAGCAAAAATTGTAAACTCCCTGTCAGTGTTCAAATCCTTCAGAAGTTTCAGCTCTTCATTCAAATCTGCAATTCTTTTCTCAAATTCTTCTTTCTTTTCCTTTAAAATATTGGACCATTTCCTCTCAAGTTCAACCTTCGAAGTAAAAATTTCTTCCATCTCAGCAACCAATTTTTCCTTTTCATTTTTAAGTTCCCTGATTTCAACATCATCATTCTCAGCAGATATTGATCTATTTGATCTAGATCATTCAAAAATTCTTTCTCTTTTCTCACTCTCTCTTCTTCTTTTCTCACATTTTCTTCTATCACTTCCTCTCTTTGTCTCTCTCTCTCTCTCTTCTTCTCTCACTTCTTCTCTTTGTTCCTCTCTCTCTCATCTTCTCTCTCTTCTGCTCTCACTTCTTCACCTTCTTCATTCCTCTCTTCATTTTCCTCAACAAATTCACTTTCCTCAAACATTTTTATTTCTTCAGTTGTTAAAATTAACTCTTCATCAGAAACCTATTTAAGAATTATATAAAAAACAAAATTACTAAAATTATTTCCAAACAGGCTTTTACTGAAAAAATAATCGAGGAATCATAAAAACAATTTAGAACTTATAAAAACAATTGAGAACTATTTAGTTCTCAATTTTATTTTTTTTTGAGAACTAGTTAGTTCTCAATTTTTTTATAAAGATCAGTTTTCCTCATAAAAACAATTGAGAAATAATAGTTCTCAATTGCTTTTATGAGGATAAGATGGCTTTTTATCATAAAAATAATTGAGAAATATTATTTCTCAATTGTTTTTATGAGGATTAGAGGCTTTCCTCATAAAAAAAATTGAGAACTAATATTTCTCAATTGCTTTTATGAGGAGAAGATGGCTTTTTATCATAAAAACAATGAAATATTATTTCTCAATTGTTTTTATGAGGAAAAGATGGGTTTCCTTATAAAAAATTGAGAACTAATTTATTTTGTTGTGATTTTTTTTATTTGAGAACTTACCTCAGAAGCTTTTAGTTTATCAATTGTCAACTCCTTGAAACTGTTTAGCTTCAATGGCAATCCCCATTTCATAAACCTTGGGATTATATTCCTTGTTGGAGCATCTCCATTCTTTACGTGCTCATGGAACCAATACTACAAAATAAAACTTATTATGAACACTGTATTTAGTATTAGTATAACAGATAAAGAAAATATTACAAAAAAAAAAACTTACAGAAAGTGCTACTACACATCCTGTAACACCAACAGGATTTCCAGAGTTTTGTCTGATGGATTTTATAAGCCTCCCGTGAATTGCATTTGCCCAGTTGTAATTTTTCAAATTGTTTAAATCCTCAACATAATAAAAAAAAAACACATTTGTGTAAGTACCCCAATCTGGATCACACCCTTTCACACACACGGGAAACACCGCAGACTCATCAACACAGTCTCGACGACCCCTCTCACTCAAAACCCTCTCTAAACCCCCAACCAAACCAAGGGAGGAGCCTTTCTGGGATAAAAAGGGACAAAAGGACCTTTCGGGAATTTTCAGGAAATTGGGAAAGCAATATTGGTCCGTACGGACCTCTTTGTTGTCATAATTACTGAATCTCCTTAAAGTCCACAATATTCCCTCAAATCCCGGGGAAAATGATTACTCCCCTGCAGAGTTGGTCCGTACGGACCTCTTTGCGTCTGCAAGATGGTCCGTACGGACCTTATTGCTCAGGGACACCATAATTGCAAATATTCCTCCATCATCATGATTCCCTCAAATCGAGGAAAACTAAAAAGCTGGATTACCAGGGGAGGTCCGTACGGACCTCTTTGCACCAAACTGGCACTATAAATAGAGGGCTCCCTCCTCATTTTCACACACCTCCCACTTCTCTCTTCCTCCCTAGGCCTTCCGGCTTCCCCTCTAAGTCCTTTCGAGGCATTCCCGGCCCTTTCGGATCCTTCCGAGGCCTTCCGAGCTCCCTTTGTGGTGCTCAGAAGCCTCCCAGCGCTCCCGAGACGGCTCCCGCGCCGCCCGAGGCACTCTCGAGGTACTCTGAGGCCCCTCGTGGTACTCCGAGGCCTTGCCTGGTCTTTCTGCGGTGTCCCGGCTCTTTCCGAGTCAAACCGGCAATCCCAAACCACGCCGAAACTCTGCCCGAGTGACTCCTGCCACCACAAACCACGCCGAAACTCTGCCCGAGTGACTCCTGCCACCACAACGCACGCCGAACCTCTGCCCGAGTGATCCCGACGATCCCCACGCACGCCGAACCTCTGCCCGAACGCAGCCTGCAACATCAACTCACGCCGAAACTCTGTCCGCAGACAACCGGCCCCTCCCGAAGCAATCCCGATCCGTACCGGAACGCTACTCCGACCTCAAACACTATTCCCCAGCGGAAGACAGACGCGAACCAACATTGGTAAGGCTTCCTTCCTACACTATTTCAATACATTTCCATACATAGCATACAATGTAGACATCCGATACAGCATGCATTTTTAAAAAAGCACACACACACACACAACATTTAAAGGATATTAGGGGTATCCGAAAGACTCGTTTTACGAGGCTACTCGGGTGAGCTCTAATATTCTAATATTCTCTTCCCGGGAGTCATCTGACCTCCGAACTCAAAATCTCATCACACAAAAACAGTTTAAAATTATCTTTAAACTGATGCCCTTTTTCAATGTTTTGGGCTTAATAAAAACGGCGTGGCGACTCTACAAATGCGAAAACAAACGGCGAGAACGAAACCGCTCCAACGCGAAAGATTGCCAGATGCCGGGGCCGCGAGGCCTTTCTCGGATCCGGGCTATTTCAATTTGGGATTACTTCTCCCGTGGATGCAAAAAACAACGAGCCAATAGCATACAGAGTCATCAACCTAACAAGATCCTCCACATCCTGATTTTCGTCACTATCTTTTAGTTCCAAAATAATTTTCTTGACTTTAGAAATTCTGATTTTTTTTATCATCTGAAAATCTTCTTTTCACCAAACTTGAAGCAAACAAACTTCCTCTTGAATTCAAATCAAGAACCTCATCTCCACATGATATCCCAAATATAATTTTTACGTCACTTGGAGTGAAACTGAAGTATTTTTCTCCCAACTTGAAACTTTGTGTGGCAAGTCTGTAACAATTTATTATGTCCCTAAGGACAAGGTCTGATTTCTGGATTATAATATCAGTTTTGTTATTTAAAGCATTAAACATATTGAAGAAGGGTGACTTCTTCAACATTTTCATTTGTTTCACTCCCAAATTAGTCTGCTTCATTAATGACAAGCTGGCCTCAAGGTTTGACCTATATGTAAAGATCGTAGCATATTAGTCTGCTTCATTAATGACAAGCTGGCCTCAAGGTTTGACCTATATGTAAAGATCGTAGCATGCTTGGTCTTCTTCACTATCTTTTTGGTTTTTTTCCCTTTCATCGATGGTGATTTGATAGCTTTCTTTGATGATGATTTGACAGCTTTCTTTGATGGTGATTTGACAGCTTCAGTTTTTTTTGTCTTCTTTGCAGCTTGTTTAATTGTCATCTATTAGAAAAAAAATCAAACAGATTCTCAAAAATAACTTTTACTAATAAAAACAATTGAGAAATTACTAGTTCTCAATTGTTTTTATAAGTTTTCAATTTTTTTATGATGAAACCAGACTTTTCCTCATAAAAATTGAGAAAACAATTGAGAACTTATGAATAAAAGACAATAATATAAAACAAAATCACAAAAAACACCAAAATAAGCTTTTACTAATGAAAACAATAGAGAATTAAAAAAAATTAAGAGCTTACTACTTCTCAATTTTACTCATAAATACTACAAAAATAATTGAGAACTTATAAAAATATTGAAAACTTATGCATAAAGCCACTAATATACAACAAAATTAAAAAAAAAAATTGAGAACTTACTGGATCTCAATTGTATTTATAAGGAAACCAGAATTTTTCTCATAAAAATTGAGAAAAAAATTGAGAACTTATGAATAAAAACTGAGAACTTATGCAACAATAACTGAATATAATTGAGAACTTTCACTTAATAAGTGAATTTAACATAATATAATTGAGAACTCATAAAAACAGCAAAAACAAATGAGAACTTATGAAAATATTGATTAATTCATAAAAATTGTTGAGAACTTACTAGTTCTCATATTTTTTTATGAGGAAAACATACTTTTACTCAAAAAAAATTGAGAAAACAACTAAGATCTTACAAATAGAACACAACAACTGAGAACTTATAACTACAAAAGCAGATAATGATTTTAACAACAAATTAATGAGAAATAATCTGAAAAAAATTTGAGAACTCATGCAAAAGAATAAACAAATACTCTTACATTTATGATGAAAATGTATTTTAAAACAAAATAACTAAGAATAAACTAGGTCTAGTCATTTCTGAGAACTTATAACTACAAAAGCAGATAATTATTTTAACAATAAATAACTGAGAAAAAATATGAAAACATTTGAGAACTCATACACAATATTAAACATGTACTCTTACATTTATGATGAAAATGTATTTTAAAACAAAATAACTGAGAATAAACTAGGTCTAATCATTTCTCACTCATATTTGTAAATTTATTCACAAAAACCACTTGAAACCTAAATAATATACTTTCAATAACTGAGAATAAGTAATATTTCATATTATCTACTTAATAATCAAAATAAAACTAAGAATATTAAGAAATATGGACCAAAAAAAAAACAGAGAACTTAAAATTATTGAAAGTTTATGCATTGCCTTTAGGTTGATGATGAATGTGATAAAGAAATTGACAAAAATACGGACTTCCTAAGCTTCAACTATGGCGGTTTCTAGAGAGAGAGAGAGTCGTAGAGAGAGAAGCTATAGAAGATGCCTTTTTGGGGTTTTGAGGTTTTGGCGTTTTAAAATATTTTAATATTCCACCACGTCGCTTACACGTGTCTGGCATTTAGACAATGGAAAAATTGTAATATGATCGAAATCGCATGGACGTGGATGTTATTTAACTCACAGGGACTAAATGGTTAAGCAAATTAGAAATTGTCCTAGAAAGTAGTATTGTTTCTTTAGAGTGATTATTTGGTAAATGCCTCTTGATTATTCTGGTCAAATTTGAAAATTATTATTGATATAATTTTTTCAATAAATTGATACTCCCTCACGGCTCCGCCCCTAAATATTTGTCCAAATTTAAATAAAAAAATATTTCAAAATGATTTTTTTTTCTTTGCAAAAACACTTTATACCTACACGTTTTTCACCAAAAAAAAAATTTGCTATTCATTTTATTATCATAAAACTAAATGTTTAAAAATAGATAACAAATATATTTATGAATTTTGTGATTAAAGTGTTTAAAAATCAGATATTTTGATAATGTCCCTTAAAAAAATTTGGACAACCAATTATGAAAAGAGAGAGTAATAAATTAATAATATTATAATAATAATAAATTTTATAAATAATTTTATTGATAATTAATTTTGTAATGTCATTAGCATTGTGAATTTAATAATTAAAATTCACTCTAATTGATAACTAACTTTAAAAAAAAGAGAAAAATATATAAATTGAGCATGAGGGACTTTCGTTTCAAGAAAGAGATTTTATTTTATTTTAAACATAAAATATATTTTCTAATAAGTAAAGTTACCAAGATCATGTTGTATGCTCTTTCCATTTTAAAAATAAATATTAATAATTTTCTTTGTTCAACTATCAATTTTATGTTTAAGGAAGTATTTCAGAATCTTTTAATCTTATTTTATTTTTAATTAACTAATTAAATACATTTTATTTTATTTATTTTATTATTATTTATTATAGCCCATATTTTCTTTAAGATATATATTTCTTATTCAAATTATTTTTATAGAATTTTTATTTCTAATTTTCTAATTGTGTTTTTCATTTTTTAGTAACATGATACAGATTTCTTTTTGACGTGCAAATGCAGAGTGTAGTACTACTCATCCTTTCCTTAAATGGATGTCCAAATTTAAAAATATTTGTCCAAAAAATTATATTTATTTTGTAAAAAAAATTGTCTCTAAAATGCTTTTTTACCAACAAAAAAATGAAAAAAAGGGTTACTTATTTTATTATCGTATAACTAGATGTTTAGAAAGTGGATAATAAGAACATATATTTATGTTTGCAATTAAAATGTAAAAAAACAAAAAAAAAAAAACATACTCCTTTACAATAGGGCTTGTGATCCTAGGGTTCTTTGTTCAAATGAAAATTTCTTTTAAGGAGACAAAATTTTAATATTCCATAAAAGAACACAAAAGTTAGAAATACATGGCTACCCTCAAAAGCTCAATGACGCACGCACGCTACTTTTTCACAAAATCTGGGGAGAAACGCGTTTCTCCGTCGCTTATGGAGAAACGGGGCTTGTTATGTCGCGCGACATACCTAGCCACAAAAACTGGATATCACTTCATCAGCTTCTGGATATCCAGAAGCTTTGGAAAGGATATCCAGAAGCTTTGGAAAGGATATCCAGAAACCAAATATTTTTTCTGGATATCCTTTACAAAGCTTCTGGATATCCATATTCAATGTTCTGGATATCCAGAAGCTTTGTAAAGGATATCCAGAAAAAATACTTGGTTTCTGGATATCCTTTACAAAGCTTCTGGATATCCATTTCAAAGCTTCTGGATATCCAGAAGCTTTGTAAAGGATATCCAGAAACTGGCTACTTACGTCGCGCGACATAATAAGCCCCGTTTCTCCATACGCGACGGAGAAACGCGTTTCTCCCCAGACGCACTCCTACTTTTTAGCCAATATCAGATTGCTCATATACTTAAGATTAGTTTGTCTCTTATACTAAAACTAGTGAGTAATCCGTCGGTTCTTGACGGAGGATAACACTGAGGTAAAAATTAAATGTAAATACAATTAAAAAAATTAATGAGATAATTTTATGTAATATATTACAACTTATCAAAAACTTCTTTGTACACAACATTTATAGTCGTGTCATCTGACTATTCATGACTATTACATATAAGCACTTTAAGTCAATTCCTTATAGTTACTCTAGAAAAAGTAACATATAATTGTCCATGACTAAATACTAGTCTTAGAAGAAAAAGGTCAACATGAGCGAGCGACTGACCCTGACTTTTATTTATCGTCAATGCAAAAGAAACGGTCAGTGGGAATTGTCTCCGTTGAAATCTAACTGGGAATTTTGTTGTATCAGAAGGTGACATAATCATCCTCGGTATCAACACTTTCTTACCAACATTCTTTCCGGACAACATTACCGCCTCGACACGTGCTTACCTATATATATATATATATATATATATATATATATATATATATATATATATATATATATTAAAATAACAGTATGTTTTATGTCAAATAATCAAATAATTAATTGTATAAATGTATAATTATATACTAACAAAATTGATTTGCATACCTAGATTTGTAATGATCAATCTTGTACTGTTACACAATTCTGAAGCTTGATTTATATTTCATAACAACATGACGATACATCCAATCTTTAGCTTCAGTATGTGATTATGTATTCTAGAGCACTTGACAGTGTTTAGGAATTCAGTTGAAAATATATCTTCGACTGATTGGTTAAATTCCTCGTCTTTGCATATGGCGTCAGAACTCATGTATTCCACTTCTTTTCCAGGAAAGAGCGACATAACATACTCATTAATACTGTCAACAATCTCATTTGTTGGTGCAAGTATAGCCCGATTTTGAAAAAATCTATCAACATCTTTATTCTGCATTAAGTTTGGGTATATGCAATCCACGATAGCCGATATGGTATTGACAGAATCTCTTATCAATATGTCATCTGGTATTTTGATTTCAACTTCACCATGGTTCTTATCACCTGCAGTAATAACCAACATATAATACATAAATATTAGTAAAAATATGAACTTAAAAGGAAGTAAAAATCAATATTAAAATTGAGAGATGATCGGAAAATTATGAAGCAATTTTTACTAATATTAAGACGGATATAGTATATAAATTGCAACAAAGGTAGTAAGGTTTTTGAGACAGAGGTAGTAATAACCAACGGATAAAATATGTATCTATATCTTAAAAGCAGTTGTTACTTATCACCTGCAGTCCCATCACCAACGGATAATAACCAATTTGCAAACGACCTGATATCCTCAGCATCCGAAAAAGACGAACCACCCTACATAAAATATTATATTTTAGTCTTATTATAACTTTTAAAATATAGATACGTATACATAATGTTAAACAAAATGTATTTGAAAATCACATCTAATCTCATATTTTGTTTTAACCTTAGTACTTTGCATTCATTTACATATTGCAAGGGAGTCCTAATAATTTTGGATGGTCCACCTTTTCCCTCCAGTGTATGATGAAGGTAGTATGATTCTTCTCCCCGTATCGGAATCGCTAACTCCGCTGTTGGCTGCAGCTTTTAGTCCCGTGTATGATTCAGCTCGTAGTTTAGGCTGGTGGTGACGAATCTAATTGAAATTTTTTGGACATTCATTTTAGAACGGAGGTAGTATTATACATAACAGAACAATATTCACAAATCAGCAAAAGGAACAGTAAAAATTAGCAGTATGCCTCGTCGATACTCGACGGGGCATAGTAAAATTAATTAAATTAATGTAAAAGTTAGCATTAATTGAACGTTTAATTTATATTTCTATAGTAAAAAAAAATTATTTGTGCTTCAATCCATTTTCATTTTTAACTATTGAAATTTGAAAATTAAATTTCTAATTTAACATTTATTAATTTTTGAATTAACAATTAATAAATGCAAATTTAAGAATTTCACAAATAAATCATAAATCAAATCTAAATGGTGATTATACGTATACGACTTTAATTTATGTTTGATAATATGTGATCTACTTAGTTATATATACAACTAGCCTAAGCCCGTGTCCAAGGCCACGTTTTTTGATTTTGTTTTTTTTAAAAAATTTTTTTTTGGGCAAAATGTGAGGGACCAAATAGTTCCTCCATTTTGAAATTCAAACTGAAAGAAGAGAGAGAGAGAGAGAGAGAGAAGGGGATATGTGTGTGTTTTAAAAAAAAAAAAAAAAAAATTAAAGGGAGGTCAAAATGGGAAAGTGACAAAATAGTGAGGGCAAAATGGAAATTTTGCCCATTGACACTATTCACTCTACTGTAGCAAAGGCACCTTCCATTTATACTATAGATACGATAAATCTTAATTCTTTTAAAGATTAAAAATAAAAATAAAAGTAGTATTGCATAATTAAATGGTACGATTTAAAATAAATAAGTACTAAGGTTAACACAAAATATGAGATTAGATGTGATTTTCATATTGCAAGGGAGTCCTAATAATTTTGGATGGTCCACCTTTTCCCTCCAGTGTACGATGAAGGTAGTATGATTCTTCTCCCCGTATCGAAACCGCTAACTCCGCTGTTGGCTGCAGCTTTTAGTTCCGTGTATGATTCAGCTCGTAGTTTAGGCTGGTGGTGACGAATCTAATTGAAATTTTTTGGACATTCATTTTAGAACGGAGGTAGTATTATACATAACATAACAATATTCACAAATCAGCAAAAGAAACAGTAAAAATTAGCAGTATGCCTCGTCGATACTCGACGGGGCATAGTGAAATTAATTAAATTAACGTAATAGTTAGCATTAATTGAACGTTTAATTTATATTTCTATAGTAAAAAAAAATATTTGTGCTTTAATCCATTTTCATTTTTAACTAAAATTTGAAACAAAAAATTGAAATTTGAAAATTAAATTTCTAATTTAACATTTATTAATTTTTGAATTAACAATTAATAAATGCAAATTTAAGAATTTCACAATAAATCATAAATCAAATCTAAATGGTGATTATACGTATACGACTTTAATTTATATTTGATAATATGTGATCTACTTAGTTATATATACAATACGATAAATCTTAATTCTTTTAAAGATTAAAAATAAAAATAAAAGTAGTATTGCATAATTAAATGGTACGATTTAAAATAAATAATTAGGTTTGTTTTATTTTTGCTACTGTTTAAGAGCAATTTTTTAATAATTCACTTTGGAGACTAATGGGGTTAATTTTAAAAATCAACCCCTATAAATTTTAAAAGTTACTAATTGAATTTCAAATGGATGATTGTGATTGGTGGATGATAGAAAGATTGGCCAATGATATTTTGTCACTTGGAGTTTTTTAGGAGCTTGAAAAACTTTTGTTATTATATATAGTAGATTATAAGAGTCATTTTTTACCTTTTTCTCATATTTTTATCAAAAAAAAAAAAAAAACTCTGATATTTTAATAAAACTGACTCTTATACTTTAACAATCAGACAAATTAAAATCTGATAGTTCAAATATAACTCATTTTTTCAACATTTAAAAAAAAAAAACTTTGATATTTTATTAAACTGATCTCATACTTTAACCATCAGACTAATAAATTTGACAGTTCAATTATAAGAGTAATTTTTTCAACATTTTTTCAAAAATAAAAATATGATATTTTGTTAAATTGACTCTCATTGTTCAACTGTAAGACTCAAATTAATCTTATAGTTGAATCACAAGACCCATATTTCAAAAAGAAAAAAAATAGAACCTTAATTTCTCATAAAAAATTATGTTATTGCATTTTGATAGAATATTAGATTAGCTTGTTGTTAAACTAGGATTATGTATATATATGTACTTATCTCGTCCACATATTGTGTTAGTGTAAATCTAGGATAGATAATATATTATATTGATTACATTAGTTATAGGCTTGAATAGTGCAGTCCCTTGCCTTTATTGTATACGTTGGTGGAAGATACGGGTGTAATTTCCTTGATGATTGATGGATGTGATTTTATTTATAAAAAATATGTTTTCAAGCTTATTTGATGCTCAAAATTTTGAAAATTTAATATGTTTGTTAATGTTTTGAAAGTACAGGGGTTGAAGTGCAATTAATGGAGGATATAAGTTTGTTTTTGAAGTTTAGGGACCAAATTGCAATTATGAAAAATTAAATATTAAACTGAAATTATAAAGTTCAGGGGCTAAATTGTAATACTGTGGAAGTGGAAGGACTGCAGCTGAAGCTAAGGGTTGGCCGCACAAAATGAGGCCAAAATATAGGGTTGGCCGGCCAAAGACCAAGGGTGGCCGAGAAAACAAGGCTGGGACCGAGTAAACAAGCCACAAGGTCGAGCGATCATGCACAAAATGGAGCGGCCGCGCAACATAGGCAGAAAAACAGTGCGACCACGCATGGCTGGCCGAGCAACCGCGCTCATGACCTGGCCGTGGATCAGTGACAGATTTCTTTGACGGAATTAGTCCGTCACAGAATTAAAAGCAGTCTCCAACAGAATCAACAACAGATTTGTGACGAATTTCAGTAGAATCCTAATTTGACTAGGAAATTGACCTATTTTGACTGTAAATCAGGATTCATTTCTCCATCCTCCTATATAAAGGACCCTAGATTAGGTTTTTGGGCTATCTCTCAGACTTTTATCATCCTCTATATCTCTTCTTCTCTTGTACATATTAGATTAGGATTTTTATTTATTTTGAAGATTCAATAACAAGGCTAATTTATTTTAATGGTCTTTCAAGGCTAATTTATTTTATTCGCGGATTGAGGTAAGTAACAATTTGATATTTATGCTAGGGTTTTAATTCTTCATATCTCTCTCATTGTTGCGTGGTAAAATATTCTTAATTCGTTCTAGGGTTTCGAATTTATGTTAAGATACTTTTGGCCCTAAAATTTGTGGGTATCTATTGTTACAGTAACTCGGACATAGATACTTTGACCATTATTGAAGAATTCATTTATTATATATACGTAACTGGAGTATAATAAAAAGAGAATATTTGAGTTACAAATCGCACACCAAACCGTCCCAACTCATGATTTTGTGAATGAACCCAAGAATGAGATTGAATCATTTTTACATGAAATAAAAAGCATAAAGTGACAATTGTTATGATCCCCAATTCATGAATCCCTTGTTTCTTGATTTCTTTGCTTGTTTTGTTTTGCTTTCTTAGATTAATAATTCAAACAATTAAAACCCTTTTCTTGGTTACTTTTATACACTAATAAAATACACTTGTTCTACTTTAGTCCCTGTGAATTCGATCCTTGCTTTGTGCATATTACTACATTGGTAACTAGTACACTTGCTAGGTATTTATAATAAGAGGGAGATTTTCTCCATAAATGATATCATGAGACTGAGTCTAATCTTTTCGATCCATCTCTTTTCCGCTGCAAACCCTATTCTTTCTTCTTCTTCTTCTGCCGCCATGTCTTCCTCCTCTAAGTCATCTTTTCATCCGGCTTTTGCCGTCTCCAATATCAAGAATCACGTTGCCATCACTCTTGATTTGGAGAATGTGCAATATGCCACTTGATCCGAGCTTTTCAGGGTGCATGCTCGTGGCACTCGTGTCCTCAACCATATCATTCCCGCAGAGAAAGGCAAAGAAAAGGTGTCTACTACGAACAAGGAAATTGATCTTTGATCCACACTTTTTGTCGTTGTACTAGAGTAGATATACTCCACCATCTCCACGGATCTCCTAAAAGCCATTCTTGAACGGGGATGCACGACTATGGCCACATGTGATCATTTGCGTGAGATTTTTTGCACACAGTGATGGCCGACTTCTCATCAGCTTCAAATTATTGTCAACAACTAAAGCAGTTTGGCTGGCCAACTGAAGAATGTTGAGGCGTCGATTTCAAATTATCCACTGGTTCTTCAAATGGTGGTGGGTCTCTCGAATGCGTATAGTGGGGTGGCCACACTGCTACGCCGGAGCAAACCTTTACCATTTTTTACTCGGGCGAGATCCATGGTTAGGCTCGAAGAAGCTGGGTTGGCTAAGAAGGTTGCTACTGGTTCGGCTATGGTGGCTCGTGACAACCCCCGGTCGTCTTCACCAACAACAAGGTCCTCAGTTGGAACTCCGGTATCGGGTGGTTTGAAAAATCATAACTACAATAATAAGGGTGGTGGCTCTGATCGTGGGCGGATTGCATTCACAACATATTATCACTTTATGCTATTTAAATCATGTAAAGAAAGAATTCAATCTCATTCTTGGGTTCGTTCACAAAAGCATAAGGTTAAGATGTTAATATATTCCGCAAGGTCAATGCCAACATTAAAACCATAAAATCGCTATCTTGTTTATAATTTCCGCAAGGTTAATATAAGCATTCAAAAATTTCTCATTAAATCATAAGAACATAAAAACCTAGATTCAAGTGAATTCTGTAAGGTCATCAATTGAATCTACAATTTTCAACAATGGTCAAATTGCAAGTCATCCACTCAAGTGCATTGATTCATACCCAAATAAATTCAAGAGGTCAAAGGTATATTCCAGTTCAGACGGTTCGAAACCGCCGGTTCACAGTTTTTCAGATGGACAAACCGAAACCGGATCGCCAAACCGCCGATTTCGGTTCACACCGGTTCAACGGTTTCGGTTTGGTCATCCCTGAAGGAGAAGGTTGGTCGTGAGAGGCTGGAGAGAGGTTAGGGTTTGGAGAGAAATAGAGATTATGTGTGTGTATTTTTTTAGAGAGAAAGAGAGAAATGAGATAAAATGATGTTGAATAGAGGAGGAAAGGGGATTAGGGTTTTTATATGGGGGCATTTTCGACATTTTGAAATTTCATTAAATCGGGGACACGGTTGCAAAGGGTATGTATGTAGAATTTTGATGTAGATTAAACGTTTTCATAGAATATAAGAATACCTTTGTATTTTTTAAGCAAATTGATCTGGGGGGGGGGGAGGAGCCTTGGGGAATTAATCCTTCATAATATCCTTAAATTGAAATTTGGATAGGAGGGAGTAGAGTATACTCCCTCCGTCCGCTTACAAAAAAGTTCACACTTTCTATTTTGGGCGTTCGTTTACAAAGTTCACACTTTGTTTCTTTCCTAAAAAGGAAACCTTAAATCACTATTCTCTTCACTCATTCTCTCTCCTACATTATTTTAATACTCACAAACCATTATAATTTATTATTCCCTCCACTCATTCTCTCTCCTATTTTATTTTCACACTCACAACACTTTCAATATAATACTCCCTCCTTAATTAACGTGTAAACAGTAAGTGTGAACTTACTAGGCGGACGGAGGGAGTATTTTAAATAAAACATTGGTCCCTACTCCCTAGCCAAATGCGCTGCTCCCTTTCACTTTCCCTTTCTCTACTTCACCCACAAGTCTCAAAATGAAATTAAAACTGGCCAACTAGAATTTCTATAACCCTAATGTGTGCGTTCTTGAAATATATATATATATATATATATATATATATATATATATATATATATATATATATATATTAAAGTTGGTGAGGATGCATATGGATTTGATTGTGAATATGTTTTGATAAAAGCTTGATTATGGAGAAGTCACCTCATCACTATCCCATAATTTATATGACTTTTGATATTCTTCTTATTAGCTAATATTATTAGTCAATAATAATAGTTATTATATAGGTTAACTATTACTACTAATAGTATTAGTTAACTATAATAGTTATTATATAAGTTAACTTATACTATTAATTGTATTAGTTAACTAATAGTTACTGTATATGTTAACTATTACTATTAATAATATTAGTTAGCTTATATAATAACTATTATAATTAACTATTACTATTAATAGTATTAGTTAACTATAATAATAGTTATTATATAAGCTAACTAATAATATTAATTGTATTAGTTAACTATAATAGTTACTATATATGTTAATTATTACTATTAATAGTATTAGTTAATCATAATAGTTAATATATTTAACTATTACTATTAATAGTATTAATTAATCATAATAGTTAATATATATATATGTTAACATTACTATTAATAGTATTAGTTAAACATAATAACTACTATATAGGTTAACTATCACTATTACTATTATTAATTAATTATAATAGTTACTATATAGATTAACTATTACTATTAGTACTATTATTAGTTAATTATAATAGTGACTATATATGTTAACTATTATTATTAATAGTATTAGTTAATCATAATAATAAATATTATTAGTAAATATTGTCATTTAGTTTAATATAAACTAATATTATTAGTTAAATATAACAATTACTATATATGGCGACTCTTAAATTTACTATTTAAGAAGTAGATATCATTATAGTAAAATATAATTAGAAACTTTAATTTTTAACATATTAGAATATCTTAGATAGTGCTTCAATATTAGTTACTAATATACTCTGTATTTGATAAATATTAGATGTTAAACTTACTATATTAGATCAATATTCTCATATAACTTTCTATTTAAGATGATGATTACTATATTAGTTAACCATACCTAGAAAAATATTTTTTTAAAACATAATAAAAATATTATTCTACTAATACATTAAATATAAATAATGGTTTCTGCTAATTATATTTACTAATCATAATATGTGCATGTGTGTAGTATAAAATCATTAATATTAAAGATATCTAATATTATTAATTCAATCATATATAAAATTAGAAGTTAACTAATAACAACAATAATTCATTGTTATTATTCAAATTTCAATTGTCATAATAAGTAAAAACTATACTCCCTCCGTCCCACCAACATTGATACCAAATTTTTGAGCACGTGGATTAAGGAAAAGTAAGTGAGAGAAAAAGTGAAAGAAAATGTTGTGAGTATAAAGAATTAAATAAGAGAGAGAATGAGTGGGAGGAATAGTTAGGAGAGAGAATGTTGTGAGTGTAATAGTGAAATAGGAGAGAGAATGAGTGGGATAACGTAAATAGTGAAGATTTCTTTGCTATTTTGGGCAGTATCAGTTTTGGTGGGACGGACCAAAAAGGAAATAAGTATCAGTTTTGGTGGGACGGAGGGAGTATACAACAAAAGTTACAGTAAAAAAATTCTCCTGAATTTATAAATATAAATATTTTGATTGATATAAAATAGATTTAAATCACCAAAAAATGATATGTTACTTTATCAAATAAAAACATAAAATTATTAGCAAAATATAAAAAAATTGGCAAATTAATTTCCCGTGCGGAGCACAGGCTACCCACTAGTCAGAGATAAGCTCAAAGCGAATCAAGCCCTCCGCCTCCAAAGAAGAAATTTATAGAATTAGCAATTTGCCAGAATCCTTTTAACTCATTTCATTCAATACCAAGTATGTATGTATGTATGTATGTATGTATGTTACGTACTACATTATGCGCAAATTTTTTGTTTTTCATCAGATTCTTCCCCTGTTTCTCTCTCTCTCTCTCTCTCTTGAAAAGTAAAGACAATAGATAAGAGTTTCTTATGGACCTCAATTACAAGCTTCAACTTTGATGTGGGTAGTATATGTTCACTTTCTGAAGAGATGATCAAATTTGTCAACAGGGTATTACACCTGATCACTCTACCTTGTATTCAAAAAAATTGTTTCATTGTACGGAACATCTCCTTGACCCTTCCCTTCTTTCTTAGACTATCTCCATCGGTCACTAGTATCAGTGACTCAACCCAACCTCAAATAAAATATTAATTTTTCTCGCTTTCATATACACACTTTCAACCTTATACTCCTTCCGTCCCGATAATTGCTTTACCATTTTTCTCCGACACGCAAATTAAGGATTTCAAAATGTTGTGAGTGTAATAGAATAGAAGAGAGAATGAGTGGAGGAAATAGTAAATTTGAAAAATGTTGCGAGTGTAATAGTGAAATAGGGAGAAAATGAGTGGGTGAAATAGTAAAGATTTTTTTGCCAAAATATTATTTTATAAGATTATGGGCCTCTATTCAGGCTCTTTTGTGGTAAAATATTTTCTCCATTTTTCTATTTTTGGTAACCATTGAAAAATTAAGTCAACGAAATTTTTTTTACGGTTAATGGAGAATAGGCTTGTTTATAAAGAAAATGTTTTCCGAATTTCTTTTGCTTATTAACATCGTCCCTCTCAAACCCCACCAACACCCCCACCTCCTCCCCCCCCCCTTCAAAAAAAAAATTAAAGAACATACCAAAAGTGTCGAGTTGGGCCAAACGAGTAAAGCCCAATCACAGATAGCATTGGCACCCACATTCTCAATGAGGCGATCCAATCGTAACAAGGCCCGCGGCCCATCTCACACATCGGTCGACTAAGCCCACGTGGTCCGACTTACGTGTCCCGACCTAACTTAGTCCGACCTCATGATCCATGCTACAATTCGGGTACGAACCATGCTCTACCCGACGGTCGGGTCGACCATTCCACGAGTGGCGACCTCGACCTAACTCAGCAAGTGACGAACGACACTTGCCGGCTTATTTGGTTAATCAATGCTCACAACTACATCCCTACAAATCGGGGACCGTTATAGACACGTGCCCACGACCAATAGCTTGCCGCTATAATCTCGGAGGACATGTCGCCTCCCAAAAATACATCACTCTTGCCTATAAATACTTCATCACTACCAAACGGTGAAAGGTAACTCGCCATTTTGTTATCGAGAATTCATTATTCTATACATTTTGAGCTATAAACAACGGTAATCTTACTCTCGCGCCCGAGCGTCTTCGCCGGAGACACATCCGGCTAGTCGTCGGTTACTGCTTTCAGGTCAAGGAGCCAGGTGATCAGTCTGCCACGTGGAGGAAGATTGATAAGCACATTTCTGCGGCATCGGTTTGGTTCCATTGCCGGGAAAGTGCTTTAGACTTGACTTCGAAACTCCATCAAAACTGCAACAATGGTGACTTCGGAAGGACACGTATCCGAGGCTTCACTTGGGCACGATGAAGTGAACAACAACAACAATGCAAACGCGTTGGAAATGCGGTTTGCCTCCTCCTCCCCCTCCTCAACGACATCATGCTAGGGCGACACGCTCTAACGGCGTGGGCGATGGCGAGGATTGCCGGATGCGAGGAGAGAAAAGCGTCCCATGGAAGGACAAGGAGCTCCACCTCACCCAAAACGCTTGTCTGGCAACCAGGGCGAGGCTAATGTGGGAAGCGGGCGAGTCCCTCCACTAATCCATGAGCAAGAAAGAAATGATCTTTGGAGCGAGCCCCGGATTCGGGCCGACTTAATAGCCGTGGAGGAGCGGAAGCGGCCGACATACGTTCGAGAGAGTGGCACCCGCTCGAATTTCTAATGGGCAACAAGCCGGGAGTGCTAGGCCAAATGAAGGTGTGGGACGAACGGCGAGGACGAGAATGGTACGTCGAGCTCCCACTATAGTTCATGTGCGAGTAATGATTTAAGAGCTAGCCTCGAACGAAAACAGAGAGCGGAGGCTCAATCTCGATTTGAGGACTCGGTTAACGGCCAATAGAAAGCAGACATGTTTCTCCGGCCCGAACACGAGAGATCGGGGTCTCAAAGAGACAGAAATGGGCATAGGTCGCCTGTGAGAGGGGAAAGGCGCAGTCGCCACATGGAGATCACGAGGCGCAGGTCGCCGTCTGCTGTGAGAGGCGCAGGTCGCCTCAAAGAAGTAACAGGGACATAGATCTCCAATAAGATCGAAAGGACCAATTCTCACAGGGACGAAGGAGTAGGCGGTGACTCCCCCGAAGTGAAGGCCGAGAGGTCCAATCTTGCTCCCCCTCCAGGAGATGAGAGACCCGATGCGAGAGAATGGTTGTTGATGAAAAAGAAATTTGAGCAATGGGAGGAGGAGAAGAAAAAGAGACGGGAAAGGTTGAACGAATTGATTTTGCTCTTCGACCTTTTTCCAAAGAAATCGAGAGATAGTCGACCTCCTCCTACTTTCGGGTTGCCTCTTACGGAGAAGTACTGCGGGTCGACAAATGCCGGGAGCCACATATCACATCTGGAAGCCACTATGTGTTTTGTCGCCAATGAGGATGACAACATGTGCAAAGCTCTCCTTAGCACACTTCTTGGGGCAGCCTTAACTTGGTTCAATGGTTTGAGCTGTGGTAGTATCACCACGTGGGCATGCTTGAGCGAAATTCTTAGATCGCTTCTCATTGCGGGAGCTCGAAAGATAACCGTCACGGATCCGAATAACTTGGTGCGGGGTAAGAATGAAAGCTCGATGAGCTATTTCACCAAGTTCAAAGAGATGGTTGATAAAATAGAGGAAGACCTCACGAGACGGGGAGGTAATCAATTGCTTAGAAGTGGTATTTCCTCGAAGACATGGACTACGAGCTCGCGGTCCGAACGGTCACAACTCGACGGGAGTTGTTCGAAAAGGTGTATAATGTCGCTCTTTGGCCGAGGAAAGGAAAGAAAAGAAGAACGGTAAGAGCCCCAAGGTTGAAGTCGGCGATAAAAAGGACTCCAACAAGAATGGGGGGAACAATAAAAATGGAAAGAACAGAACTAGGGCGACAGAGAAGGTGCCCGAAGCTTTCACTCCCCTCACGGTGAGTCGAACTGAGATTTTGAATGCTGTCGAGCTGGCTCCTCCAGTCCCAATGAATCCAGGCAACAAGTTTAGGCGGGACAACGGCAAATCTTGCGACTACCACAAAGACACTGGTCATCTCACGAGAGGATTGCTTGGGATTAAAGCGTATTATCCAGAGAATGGTCGACCGGGGAGACTCGAAGCTTATGTGAAGAGACCTCAGCTGGGGGAGGTGAGCGGCCGGCGGGTGGACAACAAGGACCTAGGCGGCCTGGGCGGAACCTGGGGGTCATCAGCTGAACAAGCGAGCAACACGGCCATCAAGCACAAGATATTCCGGCTCAATAAGGCCCCACATGTGCCTCCCGGAGAGAAGTAAGAGATGAGGCGATCGGCTTCTACCCCACGAATTGGCAACTAATATGGCCGCTAGGGAGCAAGTTCTCGTCATCCCAGGTCTCATTGATGGATGTACGACGAGCAGACTCTTAGTCGACACGGGGGCCTGCAAGGATATTTTGTTTTACAAAACTTTCAAGGAGATGGGTCTTAATGATGAACAGTTGGAGAGATATGATGGCAGGTTGGAGGGCTTCACCAACCACCGAGTTGATGCTAAAGGCCAGATAGTGCTCGACGTCGACCTAGGCGGCACCCCTCGGGATTGTCTCGAAGGTACAATTTATCGTAATTGATGTAAATAGTGACTATCTTAGCCGCCGTACTTGGAATTCTGGACAGGTCGCTCTTGGAATGGTAGCATCAATTCCTCACCGGCGAGTAAAGTTCCCCACACCTGTGGAGTGGGTTGCGTACAAGGCACGGCTCGTGCTTATACGGATCATGTTACGAGAGAAAGAAAGAAAAGGGAGCCTGGAGATTGAGGCTGGCGATGGTTACTTGAAGTGTCTCGGTCGATCACCAAAACTACCCGATTGTCAACAATCACCGACGTGGTAGAGTCGACCTATCGCTCAAATGACGAGGTCATGCTTGAGTCGACACGTCACTCTAACACCACTCGAGGTCGATTCGAGATGTAGTTATGGTCGATCAAGTCGTCATAGGAGACCTATGCCTCCGGATAGACAATAACTCGGGGGCCACTACCAACAAGGTTGCAGACAAGCTTGATGATATGATAGGCGAGGAGGCTCCACACTTGGAAGGCGAGGAAAGACAAAAGGTCGGGGAGATCATAGTGGAGACTCTACAATTCGAGAGATGGACCCGAGCTAGAAGGCGTGGAGGAGCTAGAGTCGGTAATCACCAACCCTTCTTACCCCGATCAAAAAATTCAAATTGGAAAGCGGTTATCACCGAGGAGCGAGCAAAAATTATCAAGCTACTCAAAGAAAGCGGTGATGTCTTCGCATGGAGAGTAGAGGACATGAGGGGAATCAAGGAGGAGGTCATTGTTCATCGGCTCGAAGTCAACCCGACCATTAAGCCTAGACCCCGAAATTGAGAAGCTTTGCTCGCGACAAGGAGGAAGCTATAAGCGAGGTACAAAAACTTTTGAGTGCGGGGATAATCAAAGAGGCCACTCATACAACGTGGTTGGCCAACGTGGTCATGGTGAAGAAATCAAATGGCAAATGGCGGATGTGTGTCGACTTCACTACTCTTAATCTAGCTTGCCCCGAAAGGAGTTATCCCCTTCCCGAGGATCGACAAGCTAGTTGATTCTATTCTTTGGTCACTCCACCCTCGGTTTCCTCGACGCTTACTCAGGCTACCACCGATTAAGATGCACGAGGATGATATAGTCAAAACGGCATTTCAAGCGGTGGGGGCATCTTTGCTACAATATGATGCCATTTGGTTTGAAGAATGCGGGTGCAACTTATCAGAGAATGGTGAATAAAGTCTTTGCCTCACAAGTTGGTCGAAATATGGAGGCTTACGTTGACGACATGGTCATTAAAACCAAGGCCGGGAGTCACGTAGTCGACCTAAAGGAAACATTCGCCAATTTACGAGCAAACGACATGAAGCTTCAATCCCGGCAAATGTGTGTTTGGAGTAGGCTGGCAGCAAGTTCTTGGGATTCATGGTATCTCGAAAGGGCATAGAAGCTAATCCGAGAAAAGATAAAGGCTTTGAGTCGACATGAAGGCTCCTACCGGTGTCAAAGAGATGCGGCGACTTAACGGAAGGGTAGCGGCTCTTGGTCGCTTCATATCTAAATCAGCGAGAGAGATCTCTCCCCTTCTTCAAAGCGTTGAGGGGACGAAAAGCTTTGAATGGACGACCGAATGTCATTCGTCGTTCCAACATTGAAGGATTATCTTGCTACTCCGCCCGCTCGGTAGCCGACGATTGGTGAGACTTTATTTGTGTATCTATACGTAGGAGACAAGTCGATTCTTTGCGGTATTGATTAGAGAGGATGAAGGACTTGAAGCCTGTGTACTATATCAGCAAAGCTTTATCGGATGTGGAAGCGGGTATTACAACGGCGAGAAAGTTGCTTATGCTCTAGTCGTAGCTTCAAGAAAGTTACGAGCTTATTTTCGGCTCATCCAATCGTGGTTCTTACCAATGCTCCTTTAAGAAAAATCGCACAAGCGGAGAGTTGGTGTCGACTACTCAATTGGTCAATTGCCCTCACTTTGAATTTGACATTGAGTATCGACCTCGAAAGGCGTTGAAAGCTCAAGCTACGGGTGACTTCTTGGTCGAGCTTACGTTCGCCAAGGAAGATGACGAGCGGCGAGCTCCAAAGAAAAGGGCAAAGGGAAAGAGCCGAGTCACAAGTCGCCGTCACTCTGCCGTCGATTGTTGGAAGGTCTATTCGGACGGGTCGGCAACCAAAAATGTCGGTGGAGCTGGAATTGTCTTGGTCGAGCAGTGCGGGGCTGTTTACGAGGAATCGCTAAGGTTCAAATTTGACGCTTCCAACAACCAAGTGAATATGAAGCCTTGATTGCGGCTATCGAGTATGCCAAGTGCTTCGGAGCAACTAAGATCATGGCCTCTTGTGACTCACAATTGATAGTCAACCGAGGTCGGGCGAGTACGAAGTGCTCGGTTCTACTCTCATCAAATCTGCGACCTGGTGAAGGAACTAATAAAGGACTTAGAATTGCGGGAGATTGAAAGGATTGGAAGAGAAGATAACGAGCTGGTGATCTCCTTTCGAAACTTGCTACTTCGGATGAGCCACATGACGAGCCCGTCTCCTTCCTCGAAAATCCGGCTTATGAGAGGGTAAAAATTCAGTGCATAGATGATCCCTCAAGAAATTGGACTCAGGAGAGGTGTTGGATCGAGGAAATGAAAGCATATTTAGAGAATGGAGAGCTGTCAGATGACGAAAAGAAGGCTCGAGCTATCAAAAAGAAAGCTCCGAGGTATGTGATTCAGGGAGGCGAGCTATTCAGAAGATCCTACACTCGACCATTGCTAAAGTGTGTCCATCCTCAAGAGGTCGCCCTACTAATACACGAAGTGCATAGTGGAATTTGTGGTGGACACCGGGGGCCGGGACTCTAGGCGACAAATTAATCACTTTGGGATACTGCGGCCGCACATGAGAGGCGATACTCATAATTTTGTTCAACAGTGCGATCAATGCCAAAGGTTTGCCAACTTACCTCATATGCCTACAACCGAGCAGACTCCAGTAATTGCAGCCTGGCCATTCGACATGTGGGGTGTCGACTTGATTGGACCCTTCCCTCCCGCCCGAGGAAATTGCAAATATGTGATCGTTGCTATAGATTACTTCACTAAATGGGTTGAGGCTAAACCATTAGCTCGTATCACGGAGGAAAATGCTATCAATTTCATTCATGATTTCATTTGGTGTCGATTTGGTTTTCCTCGAGCCATAGTATCAGACAACGGACTGCAATTCTCCAGAGCTTTCGAAGCAGAGATGAACAGAGTGGGAATCAAGCATTGGCAATCTTCTGTCGCGTACCCTCAAGGAAATGGGCAAGCTGAAGCAGCGAATAAACTTGTCCTATCAGCACTCAAGACAGGACTCGTAGGTCGACGCAACAACTGGTTGGACGAACTCCCACTTGCTCTTTGGGCAGTTCGCACAACCACTCGGGGGCCTACGGGGGAAACCCCTTTCGCTCTCACATATGGATCAGAGGCCATGGCACCTGCTGAGCTCAGATTCCCCACTGCTAGAGTGACTTTCTTCAATCAGGAGCAAAATGATAATAACAGATTGATCGACCTGGATTTAATCGACGAGAAGCGAGAAACAGCCTACCTCCGAATGGTCAACTACAAGCAGCGAACTAAAAGTTACCACGACAAGAAGGTCAGGGCAAGGTCGTTCCAAGTTGGAGATTATGTGTTGAGAAAGATTGAAGCAACGGGTAGAAGGACCCAGCAGAACAAGCTATCTCCTAACTGGGAAGGTCCCTATATAGTCACTCGAGTCGTCAAAGAAGGAACCTACATGATAGCTCATCCCGGAGGTGACGAGTTGAAACATCCTTGGCATGCTACTCACCTCATCAAATACTACTTCTAGTTTTCGGTTTCAAAGTTCAAACTTGTGTTAGCTCTTGTTTCAAGTTGATGTAAACATGTTTCCTACTTCAATAAAAAGCGCAGTTTATTCGATCAAACATAGTGTTTCTCCAATCCCAATAAGCTCGATTCTTAATCAGCTTAGTTAATTTAACAAGTCCGACTCTTAGTCGACTTCGTTCCAACAAACTCGACTCTTAGTCAGTTTGTCATAATAAGCTCGATTCTTAATCAGCTTAGTTAATTTAACAAGTCCGACTCTTAGTCGACTTCGTTCCAACAAACTCGACTCTTAGTCAGTTTGTCATAATAAGCTCGATTCTTAATCAGCTTAGTTAATTTAACAAGTCCGACTCTTAGTCGACTTCATTCCAACAAACTCGACTCTTAGTCAGTTTGTCATAATAAGCTCGATTCTTAATCAGCTTAGTTAATTTAACAAGTCCGACTCTTAGTCGACTTCGTTCCAACAAACTCGACTCTTAGTCAGTTTGTCATAATAAGCTCGATTCTTAATCAGCTTAGTTAATTTAACAAGTCCGACTCTTAGTCGACTTCGTTCCAACAAACTCGACTCTTAGTCAGTTTGTCATAATAAGCTCGATTCTTAATCAGCTTAGTTAATTTAACAAGTCCGACTCTTAGTCGACTTCGTTCCAACAAACTCGACTCTTAGTCAGTTTGTCATAATAAGCTTGATTCTTAATCAGCTTAGTTAATTTAACAAGTCCGACTCTTAGTCGACTTCGTTCCAACAAACTCGACTCTTAGTCAGTTTGTCATAATAAGCTCGATTCTTAATCAGCTTAGTTAATTTAACAAGTCCGACTCTTAGTCGACTTCGTTCTAACAAACTCGAATCCTAGTCAGTTTGTTTTAATTAGCTCGATTCTTAATCAGCTTTATCCATTTAACAGGTCCGACTTTTAGTCGACTCCATTTTAACTAACTCGATTCTTAATCAGTTTGTTCTAATTAGCTAGACCACTAGGTCGGCCGGTAGTGTGAACAGGTTCGACTCATAGTCAACCTCATTCACAAAAAAGTTAAGCAAGTCTGAGGTCGACTAAGTAAATAAAGATCAAGTCACCTTTAAGCTCAAGTTGACTCATTTACCCTATCTATATCTAGCTCGACACTTACTTCAACAAGCATACAACATGCAATCAAGAAAGGTTGGCTACGATTAAATATGAACAAGTCTCCCAAAAGTGGGCTAAGACTTAAAACATGATAACTTGTTTCTATGCCTCCCAAAAACTGGGCCAAGGCATTCAGATAATGTTAAATCAAAAAAGGCAAAAATTGTTTGGAGCTTGTTTATTACAATGTTGCTTGAAATAATTTAAGAGGCCAGGTCGACATTGGTCTGATCGTCAGTGGTAACTTGATCTTCACTCATAGGATCTTGTTCTTTGAGGGCTCAAGGGTTTACCCGACTCAGTATAGACCCGCTGATCGACATCCTCTTCCATAGTGGCAGCGTCTTCCATCTCTTGTAAGATTACATCGAAGTTTCTATCAATTACAGGGGGAGCTTCCCACTTCTCACAGTGGTCCTCTTCATCTTCTTGAGCAATGAAGGCCAGATCATTTTCGAGGTAGGGAACGAGCGAGTGGCCACCTCTAGCCGTCATATCATACTGGGATTCAGAAAACCAACGAGCTAACTGCTCGATGGTAACTGTCGTTGTTGGATCCACCAATGCTCGACGAGCCATATGCCTCTTCCCAACCTCGAGAAAGTCCTGGGCCTTAGACACGATGGCATTATAATACTCGTCCCCCTCTTTAAACTTTTCAACCGCAACTTCAGTGGCGTTCTTAGCAGCAATGTCAGCAGCAGCCTTCTCAGCAGCCTTGAGGTCTTCTTGCCATTTCCCTCGTTCAAGCCGACGATCTTCTTGCAGTTTGACCATGAGATCGTCCTTGTCCTTCAAGAGTTGGGAAACTGTTGCCAGCTCCGTTTGGGTCTTCACCAGCTCCTTCCTCTCAGCCTCTTTCTCCGCTTTAACCTCTTTAAGTTTGGACTCAGATGCTTCAAGGTCGGCTAGAGCTTTGGTCTTCACCGCCTCATTGGCTTCATAAGAGTTGTCCAAATCATTGTACAGCTCCTTCAGATCCGCAAGCTCTTTAGCCTTTTTGGAATAGTCCTGAAGGGCTTGTCTCTCCCTTTCAATTGAGGCCCTCCAAGAGCTTTTGGCCTGCTCGATCATGGTCAGATTCTGCATTCCAAAGAGAACAAAGAAGTGTTAGCTCGAGACTTCAGTTGGTCGAGTAAAAGAATAAACGACTAAAATGAAAATGAAAGTAAAGAGTTACCTCGCAATGAGCAAGTCCAGATCGAGCCGAGAACTCCTCAGGCGTCATACCCTTGTCAGAAAATTGAGCTAGCAGGCTCACATCCAACGATCTCCTCACAATGACTTGACCCAAGTTCATAGTTGGATAAGAGCGGCTCATGCAGTTAACTCCCTCGAGAGAAGGGACGTCACTTAACCTCTGCATCATCTCTACAACAGATTCTTGATCAAGATGAGAGGAAGGAGGAGGAGGTGGAGGTGTTTGATTAGAAGAAACGGCCTTGCCCTTTCCAGACCTCAGCCTTTTCCTGGTATTCAGAGCTTGATCATCGACCTCCTCGGCAGCATCATCATCATCAATCTCTACCACCTTCATAGGGCTAGATCCTGCTACCTCGGCTCCAGAGGTCTCCATGTTAACATCTTGAATTGGGTCGGAACTCGGACTTACTCTAGTCGACTTGGAAGATGCTTCACCTCCACGCAGCACCCATGACCGGGTACCACTTTGCAAAGGGTCTTCCTCTTCTACCCCTTCCATTGGCACCATCCCGATGTTCTCCTTCGACAGCCAGTTTGGTCCTCAAAGCGGCCTCTCTTTGCCTATCAGCTCGAGCATTGGCTTTCCCATGGTCTTTCCTCGCTTTCTTCTTATCAGAAACCCCAACGATGCGAACCATGTTAGCTTCTTGCTCAGGAGTCAGAACTGCAACAAAATTAAAGTGAACAAGTATTAAATCGACATACGAGCAAAAGTTCTATATACGAGCAAATGTTCTATATACGAGCAAAAGTTCTATGTACAAACACGACATGAGCGACTTGGTCATACTATGAGCAAGTTAGCAAGTTGCGAGTTAATTATTCTACGCGCAGAAACTATGTACGAGCTACAGTTCCAACCATGACTTACTCACCCTAGGCGAGTTGATCATTCATGCCAGTAATTCAATGAAAGGCACATAAAAGAAAAACTGAGCAAAGAGATCTTACCACCAGCATGCTCCCCGTTGGTTTTGCAGTAATTCTTGTCCTTCTTACAAAACTGGCACTCATCCCCAAATTTTCCTAGGTGATGAGTTATCCAGTCTGGGTATATCAAGCCCCTGGACACAGGGATAAGGGGCTCCACCACTCCATCCCCTGGCATCATTCCGGCTTGAATAAAATTGTACTTGGTGGTAAGCAAACTCTCCCAACTGATGGGCCTTCTCGACACTAACCGGCATAAAGCCCTGTACAAACTAAGATACCAAGACGGCTCCCAAAAGTCCCTCTCATCTATGGCTTCAGTCTCACCATTGGGCAATGGAAATTCCCATCCTAATCTACTCTCTACCACCACAACGTGCGAATTCCAGCCACTGTGTTTACTGGGGAGATTGGTGAAAAGTTTGGGAGATTTAGGCTTAGAGGGAGTACTGATGCTCAGATCCTGCCCACTATATTTGATGGTAAAAAATTCTTTAAATACCCTCATACAGGGCTCGTATCCTAAAAATCTACACACCATGGCAAAGCACACGAGGACCCTACAAGTATTAGCTCCAAGCTGAAGGGGAAGGGCATTTGCACATTCTAAAAATTCATTGATAAAAGGGTCAAGAGGCAACCTGAGGCCAAGAACAAACCGACCAGTAAAAGAAAGCAACCTTGGAAGCATCCTCGGTGAAGGTCGACCTATACTTTTCATGAACTCCTTCAGGTATATATGGTTACTTGGTAATCCAACGGGTCGACTTCGCGAAATCCTTGATCATACCGTACCTAGAGGGCAAATTCCGATTGCCACGCGATGGCCCTTGGGGAACATAGCCCCTCTCATTCTTGCTGGCACCACATTGGGCCCAAATGCGTTGACAATTCGAGGACCGAGAAGACGTTGAGGCGGCGTTCCCTTCTTGAGTCGTCATATCCGTACAAGCAAAAGAGGAAGCGGGGAGTCGATCCCATGATCATGTTCAGTCGACCTACCTAAGGACGACCTAGACTCCCCTGGGAAACCTATCCTATTTCTAAGGAAGGAGGGCTTATGGACGTCCCTAACATAAAACAGGGTGATATGGTCAAGCAATTCATGGAACAGATGAAAAGTGACAACATTTGAGTCGTCAATCACCACATTTTCAATTTCTCCTACAATGGGCAGCCCTATCTCAGTGTAATTCAATCCCCAACTAGTCAAAATGGAGGCGCACTCATCTAAGGACATCACTCTCCACTCACCGTTCACATTCTTGCATGCCCTACGGTTAACAGTACAGTAGCCGTACCACGCTCCCGGTTCGCAACTAAAGGTCCTAGCCATGGCGGAAACGGAGAACAGTGCAAAATTAAAATCCTTAAAGCAAAGGTACGAAAGAAATACCTTAACTAATTGCAGAAGGTGGGTTCGTTCTTTGACGAGAGTGAATTTAAATCTTGCCTTTGAAATCCCTTGATTATCGCCGGAGAAGAAGAAGTTCTAGAGCAGTAAAAGTTCTAAACAAAGAGGGATTTCTCTATTTATATTTTCCTAAATTTGGAAGGGGAAAAGAAAATCAAAATTAATTTTCCAAAATTAAAGATTGAGGCGGTTTTCGAGAAGGAGTTCCAAACGTCAGAACTGTAATCATTACTAAAACCGGCGCTCCTTCATCTCCAACCGTTCATCACCAACGATCAGGATGTTGCCACGTCATCATAGTCGACCTACTTCAAAGACTAGTATCGACCTTCGAGTAAAGCAATTTTTGGCAAAGAAATCTTCTTAACTTCCAAGTCGACGAAGTCAACTCGAAAGTTGGGGGCCACTGAACATACCAAAAGTGTCGAGTTGGGCCAAACGAGTAAAGCCCAATCACAGATAGCATTGGCACCCACATTCTCAATGAGACTGATCCAATCAGAACAAGGCCCACGGCCCATCTCACACATCAGTCGACTAAGCCCATGGTCCGACTTACAGGTCCCGACCTAACTTAGTCCGACCTCATGATCCATGCTACAATTCGGGTACGAACCATGCTCTACCCGACAGTCAGGTCGACCATTCCACGAGTGGCGACCTCGACCTAACTCAGCAAGTGACGACCTGACACTTGCCGGCTTATTTGGTTAATCAATGCTCACAACTACATCCCTACAAATCAGGGACCGTTATAGACACGTGCCCACGACCAAGTAACTGCCGCTATAATCTCGGAGGACATGTCGCCTCCCCAAAAATACATCACTCTTGCCTATAAATACTTCATCACTACCAAACGGTGAAAGGTAACTGCCATTTTGCTATCAGAATTCATTATTCTATACATTTTGAGCTATAAACAACGGTAATCTTACTCTCACGCCCGAGCGTCTTCGCCGGAGACACATCCGGCTAGTCGTGGGTTCTGTTTTCAGGTCAAGGAGCCAGGTGATCAGTCCTGCCACGTGGAGGAAGATTGATAAGCACATTTCCTGCAGCATCAAAGTTCATATTAAATTTTTTTTTTTTTATCAACTCTCTTGCCGTCACTCCAAACCCCCACCCCACTCACCCCCATTCCCCGCCAAAAAAAAAAAAAAAAAAAAACTAGTCATATTAAAATGTTTTCTAGAAAACATTTTTCGTAGATTTACCAACAACAGAAATTCATATTCCGAAAAACATTTTCATTTTCCAGAAAATATTTTTCACAATCCATTTCCCCCCCCCCCCCCACCCCCACAAAAAATAGAGCCTTATTGTTGAATACTTGAATGAAGATTCGGTGTTGCAAGCTTTTTGTCAAGCTGCCCGGTTCTCGAAGACCTCGTCATTACTGTTGAACCATGAGATTATATTAAATTCTCCGTTTCAAAATCAAAATGATCTTACCACTTTTTGGGAAGGATTAATGTTTGGGGTAAATTAAAATCGTAATTGTGGTTCATTTTTTGGGACTGGGAAATATTTCATTTACACAAATTAACTTACTCCTGATCTTCCCAATTTTTTGTCAATATCACAAATGAACTTTAAGCAACAATTATAGATTGATTTAACTATATAAACCTTGTTATTAATAGTATTGTTGATGGTATCAATTACAAGTCTTAGATTTTTAGATTTATTTAGTGTAATTAAATCAACTTGCTCAAAGTTTATTCGTGGTAATGACAAAAAATAGAGGGAAGGGAGTATTATTTTGGCAGGCCATGGAGAGTGGATTAGCAGACCTCCCATCAAATTTCCATATTTAAAGTAGTTGGAGTTAGAGCAGCAAGATTGCTGTGAATGGTCTGGTCTGGAAGCAAATTTTGGACATGAAGGTTTTTAGAGTTGTAATTGATGCCATTATCTAACAATTTGCTTGAAAGAACAGCCAATATATGTAACATGTCTCTTTTGCAGCTCAGTTGCCTAATGTGTTTATTATTCCCACAATATATCAATTGCATCATTTTCTGATGCTCGCGTTTACAACACAGGTCTCAAAAACCAAGTTAATGTCTTCGAATTTTTCGGTCAACTTGATTGTATTTTAAATAAAATTTTACAAAATTTAACAATCTTAATGAAAACCCAAATAAAATACACTCCTTTAGAGACATATGAGTAACAATCTCAATTATAAAGGATATTTTGTGAGTGAGACAAGACGAGGCGAGGCGAGGCTAGGTAGACTTCATTTTTCTCAATCTTTATAAACTAGTAGTATCATCACAGTGACACAAATATGATATGCTAAAGCGGAGAAGAACGACCTACCTACTCAAAATTGTGCTTCAACTATCTCCTCTATTTATCTCTCCCTCAATATAAGCTTCTGAAGCGAAGTCAAAGACCTTTCAATGCATTACTCATCGCATGTTACCCTCCCGCAACACATCAATCATGTTATAGATTTGCTTCTCTGCTTTAGCTCGAACCTGCATTTACACCCACATTTTCTATCATAAGTTCACAGGGGTAGGGGAAGTTAAAAGAAGCTACTCCATCCGTCCCATAACAAATGTTGCCAAAATTGAATGGGCGGGAATTAAAAAAAGTAGTACAATATTAGTAGTGGAGTAGGTGTCGTGAGTATGAAAAGTAAAGTATGAGGAAGAAATTGGGGTAGGGAATAGTGATTGGATTGTTATTGTGAATGTAGCAAGTGGGTCCCATTGAATAAATAAGTATTATGAAGTTTCCACTTATGGATAGTAACATTTGTTATAGGACATTCAAAAGAGAAATAAAAGGGAAAGAAGTAACCTTAGTTATGGAACGAAGGGAGTATTCGCTAACTAATTATGTTCCACTAGATGAATATTTTAAATCATAATCTTTACTTGAAATGAAGCAAAGATAAGCTTCTGCTTCAAGTTATATACGATGGATGTGACCCAAATAAATGAAATGGAGTAAAGTGTTAGCACCTTCTTAGCAAGGAAGATTGCAGCGTCTACAGTACCCTCTGCGTAGATTGATCTACCACATACATTATGCTGAAATTCAAATGTGACCCTGCAGAAAGGAAAATAGACAAAATAAAAAGTTACTAATGACAAAGAATGTTTATTACGGAGTAATAAATAAATAAAAAGAGAGAATGAGGATAAAGTATAGAGTTGTATCTTACGTTTCATCCGGGGATTGCAGATGATACATATGGAATGCATGACCAGCAAGGTGTTCCTCTGGAACACCAACCTTGTCACGTTGTACTTGGGGATCTCGTATCATTTGTATCTGAATAAAATTATTTGAATAAGGATTGATGCCAAAACTACACAAATTTTAATTAGTTTTCACTTGGATAGAAAATTATTAATAGATGCAAGAGTATTGTAATATTAGTTGACTTGTTTATGATTGGGTGTCCATTTAGGTCCTTATTGGTATTATTTTGGTGATATACGCTTCCTGTTTTTATTTTTCTTGCTTGTTATATATAACCAGGGGCTGAACAAACAAATTTGACCGTCAGTCTTAAAATCTTCAACCGGCAGAATATCTCCCATCCCAATAGAAGAGTCACATTTGACCACACACAAATTCAAAAAATGGGTTGAAAATTTACTAATTCTCTGATTTTTCCCTCAAATCATTTGAACTCAAACAAGGCAATATATGAATTCACATGACGCGGGGAAAGGAGTATTTGTTTTGTGGTTACTAATTTGGTAACCCATAAATGTTTAGGAAACAATTTTGGATTAAATAATCAAAAAGAAGCCATGTTTTCAAGCCAATACAACAATTAGGAGAAATTTTTATGTAGTTTCTTAGAAGAAAAAACTATTGCGTATACAGAATTTGGCCTCAATAGCTCGGGCGACACACGACTCCACACAATAAACTACCTCCCCTACAGCTCAGCGCGGATACATGATTCCCATCAATAGTGGGAAAATGGTAGGGAGTACTCTAGAGCATTTTTTTCTTTCCCTATTACGTGGAGATCTGGTCTGTCCATGCTTCTCTCAGTGATTCAGCTTTGGGGGCGTTAAATATATGTTACACGGGTTCTTCATATTCGCTAAAGCACCCTTGTCGATACGACATGATACGGGTGTGGCTGTAGCAGTTAGACATGCTGAGCTCCTGTCCTGAGTCGGTGAAGGTGCCCCGGCAGCACTTAGTCGTATAACCTTATTTTTGGCAAGTCAAACACCTGGCTCCACAAATGTAACTTATTTATATTAAGATAATAGGGCATCTGATCCTTTAGGGTTGGGTACTGTTCTATTTCTTGTTTGTTTCAGTGTCACGCCTTTCCACTTGTATATATTTTCTTTTTCTTAGCGGATACCTTGTATTTTTCCTTCTACCTCTTTCCCCTATTAACATACAAAGTATAAGCTTTCTTAAAATTTAAAAAAAAAAAAAAAAAACAGTGACAAATGTAATTTAGATAGAATTGGAAAAAATAAGATACTGAGATTTATTTGTGCTTTGAACGGGGCAGAAAGTTCAAGCCCTGATCAATAATCTTAATACAAGGTGCTCTTCTAAAACTCCGTAAGAGTCTTAGTAGTATAAAACAAATTTCACACGCTAATTGATACAGAGTGAAATATAGTAACCATCAGGACTTGACCTGATGGCCAGAGCACTGGGACACCAACACGGAGGTCCTGGGTTCGACTCCCCCCAGTGGTTAGAGTGGATGATTATCCCTCCCTAGTTAATATTAGGCGCCTCTGGGGTGGGGATTTTAAGGGAATTTCAGAGAATTGATGGACTTGTTAGTAAAAAAAATTTACTTACACAAAAAAGGGGCTTGACTCGAGATGGGCAAGCCTCATAAAAAAAAAAAAAAAAGAGTGAAATATAGTCCAACCACATATACATAGCAAATTGAACCATATACGTCTTAGGAAAGCAAAATAAAAGACGAGTAGTGCTGCAGAATAAATATTGCCCAGCCAAGATTCTCCCAGAACTGGATCCAGCAGACATCTCAAGTGATTGAAAGAAAATAGTTGCGAACACAACGAATTAGAACGAATGATTGAAAGAAAATAAGTGTGATAAACAACAAATTAGAACAATGACAAAGAAGTGCGACAAAAACACAACCGATAGCTTGCTTTATTCTACTTTTTAAATTGAGGCTTGCTATTTTAAGTCTGTTTACTAATTTAATTTATTTTTTCTCTTTATTTTGGGTCTCCTTTTGTTATTTGAAGTTTAATTATCTCTTATGTTCATCCCTAGGTATGAAACTATACGTTCGAAATTATTTATTACCTTAATTTCATCCATTATTCTCTTTTCTAACATGCTTTGAAATTTATTTTCACGACTTTTAAACGATTACTTGTTTACTAATTTAGAATTCTCACTTTTGGGATTTTAGTTGTTTTAAGTTGCTATTAAATGTGGAATCGTGGAATTGTGACCTTTCTTTAATGTGAAATTCTTTTTCATGAATGTTTAAGCTTTGTTTAATAAATGTTACATACTCCCTCCGTCCGCTTACAAAGTTCACACTTTCTATTTTGGGCGTCCGTTTACAAAGTTCACACTTTGTTTCTTTCCTAAAAAGGAAACCTTAAATCACTATTCTCTCCACTCATTCTCTCTCCTACATTATTTTAATACTCACAAACCATTATAATTTACTATTCCCTCCACTCATTCTCTCTCCTATTTTATTTTCACACTCACAACACTTTCAATATAATACTCCCTCCTTAATTAACGTGTAAACAGTAAGTGTGAACTTACTAGGCGGACGGAGGGAGTATATATTATTTTACTATTTTTTTTTGTTTTATTTTACCGCCTTGCTCGCCTTTCATCAACCTCGCCTTTAGCCTTTTCTAGGAACCTCTCACCCGACTCTCACTTTTCGCCTTTAACAACTATGGGTTGGAGGCAAAAGCAAACGAGGTAATAGCAAAGGAGACGAGACATCCAACCTGGGGTCGATGGGCACCCCAGGCGGCCACCCAAAATGAATGGAGCCTCAAGTGTAATTTTGCCCTTGGCGAGCGCCGCATGGAATGACACTAGGCAGACTGCAAACTGAGGCGCGAGTCTGGGGATTTTTTTTGCAGTTTTTGGCCTTTTACTTCGTGGTCTAGGTTTAGGGTTTTAGGGTTTCTTTGTACACTTACATAAACATAGAATGACGGCCATAAACATCTTGCAACACCACAAAGAGATTATAGATAGTGCATACTCATGGCTTGCCAACTCTAGTTGTTTTGACGAACTAGGATAACAAATCTTGTGTGTTTCTTTCATATTTCTTGCTCGTCACACTTCCACATATAATAGTATTCTAATATAATTTGCACCTCAAAAGTAAGAATTCTATAACAAAAGGCGCATGAATTTAAGTTACGAAGTTTAAATTAATAAAACAAGTTCTAAATTAAACCTTATCGAGAAAAAAAATCAAGTTCTAAAGTCATACAAAAGTAAATGAAAATTTGAAGAGCAGGGGACTGGAAAAAAGTAGAAAAAAATACAAAAAGGCGAGGGAAGGGCGGCAAAAAGGCGAGCAAGGTGTACGCTTCGTGAAGAAAGGCGCACATCCGCCTGCCTGGCAACAAAAAGGCGACTTAACCCCCAAGGTGCCAAAAAGGCGAGGCGGGCGGTCCTTTGACAACAACTATGATCAGAGTAAGACGTTCAAGATACCACCCACCTGGGAGAAGGGGGGATGTAATCTCTTATTCCCTGTGATTATTAACTCATATCCTACCTTTTCAAGATATAGATAAAAAGGACGCTAATGATAAGATCTAAAAATTATGTGAAGTAAAAGACAGCACTTCATATATAAAGTAGCCACAAGTCTAATTATGTCCACCAGAATATGCTCAGTCCAAAGCAGTCTAAATTAATACTACACTGGGAAATGAAACATTCATCTTTGGGCTTGTGCTAATGGTGCTTTCTGATGATTATCTTTTAGTGACTTGAAAAGTGATTGGTCTGCTGCTATTGCTTAGTTTAAGATCCATGTATTTTCTATTTATTTGTAAGTAGATGGTCCTCTCTTGTCCATCTGTTTATAATTTGTCCTTTTCATAATTAAATTTTATTTTCCTATTAAAAAGAAGAAGAAAAAAAGTTATCTTGTTCTTTAAACCACTTTACAATTCACAAACCGTAAATGATAAAGCACACCTGATCCACATCACAAGAGACTCCCAATTTCTGAAAGCATGAAATGACAGCCTTTGCCGTTCCAGATGTATCCAACTTAGCAGCTTGATGAGATTCCATCACCTAAAACATTTAAAGAAAATTTTCAAGCATAACTAAGAAAGCCGCAAGAGGCATAAAACGGAAGGATAAGATAATTGATTTATGCCTATTAGTGAAATTAACAAAAACAAAGAGTCGTAGTCCTCTTTCATTTTCTCTGTAGTGCTTTTCTCACTTTGAGATGATTAATGCCACTCAGGCAAAGATCGTAGTGATAGCATATAACGATCATTATGCATGAAGTTTAGTATTGTGTCACTATCACGACCATTATGGAATTACAGAAAAATATTCTAAAACAAGGACAGAGCCTACACTGATGCAAGGAAAAGCAAAATATTATAATAAGCGGAGGTAAATCGAGCAAAACTTTCTACTTTAAAGAAATATGCCAACAGACCATCTTCAAATACAGACCTTGCAATTACATCATTAGGAAACAAGAAAAATGAGACATTTGACCATTTTTAAATCTCCCTGAAGCTCTACAGATAAAAGTTGGCCCCGCTAACCATTTTGCATTGTTCAGTAGGAGTACAAAAGCATCACAAGGATGTTGACCACGTCTAACTTACTCTTCTCCAATGCCAATTTACATTCTCACTAGTCAGAAGCTAAAGGAGGTGGTGATCAAGGAACTTGGAGGAGGTTCCATCACTAGGTGAATGGAAGGAACCAAGTACTTTAGGGGGGGTGGGGGATTCGACATTCAACAAGTGATTGCATGTGCTTGAACTAGTCGAACTACCAAAAGGACCAGAACCAGCACCATGGATATTTCAAACAATGATCCCTGAGGAAACTGGTGTTACTGACCTGACCAGAAGCCAACGGCCCTGCTTACTTCCTCAAAGTTTGAGATCCCCTAATAAGGGACTCAAACTTACATGGCATTGAACTAGCAGATCACTATACGAGTTGGCAAAAATAAGCTAACGGGAACAACACCAGGAAAAGGAAATAGTACAATAAAAGCAAAATCTTTGTAAATCCTAAGACCTTCAGGACTTAAAGGAAGCCTCTCCAGTTACTCGATTCAAGCACATTTCCAGTACTTCATATAATGAGAAGACTAGTATATTTACAGTATTGAAATAAAATTAGTAGAGTCAATGCTTAAGTTATGTAAGCTCTCATAACCTGGATTTCATAAGCGACAAGACTAACATTACCAAGCAATGACATGAGAGCATCTGGCAATACCTTTTGGTCTTTATTGAAGGATTTGATTATTCGACGCTTAGATATATGGTGATACTTCTTTTCCTTATTTTTTCTTCTTTCTAGCTTCATTTCCAAGAACCCTCTGTATCTGAGAGTAACTTCGATTCTACTTGAATCCACGTGTTATTTTTCTAAAATTTCTCAAAATGCTAAATGAATGTCTTTGGTTCCCAATACAAAGGGGCCATACTTACCTACAAGAAAAATTTTAAGCCGGGAAACGCCCCTAATCTAACATGTCAACAAATCTTAAGCAGAATTACGATCAACTTAAGGTTTGGCCACCTTTTGAATGTAATCGCCCGAAGGCAGATGAGTTAGCAATTGGGGTCAATTAAAAACTACCTGTCTGATGGGCTGTAGGTACATGATAACTACATTTAAACACTGTTGGACAAAGAGTTGTTTGCACTGTAGCCAAACTTTAGCCATTGATTTTGAAGGTATTGCTTCAATAAGTCTAGCTGACTATTTGATATAAGTAAAGACATTGTCTTCCCCAAACCGTTTATAAATATTGATTCAACAGTTTCCATTAAAATTCCAGTCATTCTCAGGTACTAATGTAGTCACATTCCCGGAAATATTGGCAAATAGTACATAAACATTAGCAAATACCCAGTTGACACACGAAAGATGGACAAAAAGGAGAGGGAAACCCGCCCCCCCAATAAACTTCTGAAAACGATTTTCACAGTTTGCACAAGCGAGATTAGAGAGACAACGAGAGGTGCCAAACTTTACTCGTCAAGCTAATAAGCCAAATTAAACACCATGTACTTTTCCTCTATAATTACAAAAGTTAGAAAACTGTACAAGGTCAACAAAAGACCATTGCACTCTTTCATGGTTCACCAATCACCATGATCTACTATAAAGCATGACAATTAAGCGGACCAGGCTTGTGCAGTCAATTGCCAACTTTGAGGGAAATTTGACTGCAAAAATGCCGGCAACGCTGTACTTTCTTTTTGAAGTTCTCCATGTACCACAGGTTTACCGATTTCAACATATGTGCACAAATACGATGATCATGAATATGCAAGTCAGTCTTTCTTGTCAAATACTCTAGCTTTGTTAAGAATGGAGAACAAGCAAAAATATTATCTCCATGTAACCTGGGAAGCCAACACCATTGGAGTTAAACATTTTGAATTATTGATTTATGCACTTAATATATATTTCAAAATATAAAACAACCGAGAGACTGATCAATACATACCTCTAGGGTATATCCGGAGAAGGCTCCAGGGAATTGCTCAGCCATTATTTCCATGGCGGCAAGAAAGGCTACAACCTACACAAAGCAAGTTAGCCGATTTATTATATGTTAACGAAAAGATATGATGAAGCCAGAGAAGTCAACCAAAAGATTCACGAGCTTGTCACCTGTTTTCCCATTTGTGGAGAAATCACAGCATAAACCTTCGAGTCTTCTACAGTCTTGTAAAGCCGGTTTCTGTCTCCGCCTGTAGTTCCCATCACAAAAGGCACTCCAACTTTGCAATAGAGTTCGGCATTAGCTGAAATATAAAAATGGCATCAGACGGCAAGATAATAAAAATTCTAATGAAATGGACACTTCCAAGCTCGATGACCCAGTTTTCTTACATCCATTGAAATTCTAGAAGACAAAGTACTAGAAAATAAATTAATATGATAGTATCATGATGAGGAGACGATCTGAAGAGCCAAAATATAATAAGTTGTTCCATTAGATAATACTGTCTTTTGCAGAAATGAATGAGGTTTAAATAGCCCCTGTTACTCCTAAAGAGGTAAGGCAAACTGTACTCTCCAATCACCATTGCAGATTCCAAGGCTTCAGTCCCCGCTATAATGCTTTTTTAAAAGAAATGTTGAGGAATTGTGGCATAGAATGTTATTACCTAAGGTGCTCGGACTCTTTGGTTTACCCCGCCGGACTTGTGTCGACGAGACTAAAATACGAGTCTCCGACATGGGTACGGCGGGGTACACGTCCGAGCATCACAGGTTATTACCGCTATAGAAGAAATATTTTCTTTGGGAAGATTGCTCACGCATGTTAATGTTCCAGCAATTTCATTAATTCCTAAAGTTAATACCCAGTGCAGGTAAAGGATTTTAAACCAATTTGCAATGCGATCTATAAAATCCTAACAAAATTATTTCAGGTACGATAAAGGGAATCTTAGTCTTGAGCTGCAAAAGGACACTTCAGGAAAGCTGTATCACCTCAATGTACGTTCAAGATTGATCTACACAAAAGCTAGTTTCCTTTACTTTTACATTAAACATGTGTACTTACCATTTACTGCTGTAGGTATTGTGTAGTCCACAACTATCAGATCTGGATATTCATCAACAACAGATGCCAGGATGCTCTCTCTTTCAGAGGGACCATGCACCTGAATCTCATGCCCTCCTATTTGGATGGTTTTACCAGAATCTTCTGCAGCACCAAAAGATACTGGAACGGGGCGAAGTCCTGCAGAGATTGCTGCTTCAATAACTGATTTTCCCATTTTTCCAGTACAGCCATTCACCTGTGATCAAATGTAGAAACCCAGCAGCCTAAGATATAAAACTGAGCATGACATAAGTTAACAAAGTTTAGTTCTCACATGATGACACACGACTTGCGTCAGTGAAAAAAGCAATAAAGAGGCTCTATTAGACCAGGCATGAAGTTGAAGTCGAACTGATCGGATTGTTCATGTATGATTTCAGAAAAAAAGAAAATCAAATGAAAAACAGTTGGTAAGTTAAATATTCAAAAGGTGCATAATTACCCTTGAAGATAACCATCCTACTAAAAGTATTTAGTAAAACAGTAAGTGATTTGTATGCAAGAGGTAAATTAGAACATGATAATAACTGCAGATTTACTTTTCATACTGAGACTCTTAAAGTAAAACATCTAAAAATGAAGTTGGGACTCATTGAGCGAATGGGATCAAGTAGAATTTAAATAAGTGGGATCTGAAAGAGGAAAGCAGATACAAGTAAGATTAACTCCATAACTATATTTGTGTGAATACAACTTATTTAGTTCCTCAATGGACAGCGAACTGCAGTCCAAAACATATGTTGCTTCACTTAACAGCAGTCCAGTCAGTGAAAAATTGTTACTGTAATTTCATATTCTTTACAGCCCCATATTTAGTGGGTCAAAAAACCAATCCTGTTTGTTAAATTTCAAATTGAAATGCAAAAGAATAAACAAAAAGGAGCTAAAATACCTTAACTCAAGGCTCAAATGGGATCTTTACGAACGAGTCTTGGGTTAACTCTTTAACGGGTAAGGTAAATCCATTGAAACAACCAAAGATTGGATAAAGAGAATTGTTATTCACCCCCGCAGAATACCCCCGAAATGACAATTATTACAAAAATGTTATTGATTGAAATGACCATATTAACCCTTCAACATTACATACCCATTATTGTCCCATAAGGAAACTCGCCATGGCCCGGTTGAGTGAATGCCGTAGATCGGAGATGGCAAGGAAAAGGACCTTGCCGGAGTCAACCTTGCTGTGGTTAGCTCCATTGGAGATTAGCTTTAAGGACTTCTACCACAATGTTGTAATTCAACCATGATATTAAAAAGCAACAGTTTCTTACCCATTCCCCCGACAAAAGACACACGCTTTCTCTCTCACACACTTATTCATCCCCAAAGACTATAATGGAAGAAACACTAGTTTAAAAAGAAGAGGGCAAAGCTCAAATTACAGGAAAGAAAAAAGTTGTAGCATAAGAAGAACTCTTTCTCGAATCAGTTGCTATTAGCGGTCACCCTAGCCATTATCAACCACAATAAGTTATACTTCATATTGCAGAGATCCGAATTTGTTGAGCTACAGTAATTCTCAGTTTCGTGGCCAGTAAAGGGACGATGATCGAAGAACCACCGGCAAATACTGTATCATTGAATTCATATCCTCCAGCTAGTCATTTTTTTCCCAATTCTGAAATGGGTTTGGGTATTTAGGGGTTTAAAAGGTTAAAATAGGAATAATGGTAGTGTGTCTAATGTTAAGTATACTCCCTCCGTCCCAACTCAAAAGCCACAAATTTCTTTTTTGGGCGTCCCATTTAAAAAGACACTTTCCCAAAAAGGAAACCTTAAATCACTATTCTCTCCACTCATTCTCTCTCCTACTTTACTTTTACACTCACAACATTCTCTTTCTTACATCACCTCCCACTCATTTTCTCTCCTATTTAATTTTTCATACTCACAAGTCACAACATTTAAACTTTTTCTCTTTCCTACATCACTTTCCTTAATTTGCGTGCCCTCTCCATTTTGTGCCTTTTGAGTTGGGACGGAGGGAGTACTATTTTTGGTAGATTTAGTATTGCGGGTAATATTGTGGGTGTGAATAACAATTCTCTTGGATAAACTAGACCATTCGAAAACTCGGAATCATAATGATCTAATATAGGCCATCATCTTCTTATTTCCTTAGCCACAACAATTTATTACTTCACAGCAGCAATCCATTCAAGTAGTAAAAAGCAGCAAACCTCAAAAAAATGGAGGAATTATGAAGATTACCATGATTGGGATATGAAGGGGAACATTTAGTGCCTTCTTGTCTTCGTCTAGAGATTGAATTATAACATTTGATGAACACGACACAATTAGTGGAACACACTTCTGCTTTGGAATTATAATAGAACTAGGTCGTCTTGTACTAGTCGATGAGAATGGGAATAAGCTCTGTGGTCGTACTATTGAAGTCATTGATACTTGTGCACTGAACAACGCCATTTCTGAAACTCACAAATTGGGGAAAGTTGTAATAAAAATTGGGGGTGAGGAGAGTCGGAAATGGTAAAGAGATGGAAGAATTCGTACCAGTTAATTTGACAGACGGTGGCCGTCGTCGGCGGGTTACTGGTGGTAGGGGGAAATGTGGGTTTCAAAGAGGGGAGGTTATAGGGGAGATAGGCCACCTGGTTCGAGTCAGAAATAAGGGTTTTGAATAGGGACTGTGCTATCGGGTTCCCTCCATAATTCCACTTTTTTTTCAATTGCCAAAATATCACTCTCACCGAATCTAAATAAATATAAAAAAAAATCAAATAATTTGAATTTTTTTAAATATTCATTTAAAAATGAAGAAATATTCCATTGTACGTTAGAAAATCAGTTTTTCCTGAGCATTAGAAAAAAATTTATTGTACTTGAAAACATGCAGTACCATTTCTTTTAATCACTTAAAATTTAAATAAAACGTAATTTTTAAATACTCGTAGAACTCGTTATAAAATATGCAAATATGCAGTGTAATATCATAAACTAGAATAAGCTCGTGTCCGAGGACACGTTAATTTTTTTTTATTATTATTTTTTTAATTAAGTCCGTGTCCGAGGACACGTTTCTTTTTTTTTTTTTTTTTTAAAAATTAAGGGCAAAATGGGAAAGGGATAAATTAGTGAGGGCAAAATGGAAATTTCGACACTTGGTACTGTTCAAACAATTGTAGCACCCAGGTCTAATTTATACTATAGATAACTTATCCATCACTTAATAAGACCATTTACAATCGTTTCAACACCCTCATTTTTTCAACATCCCTTAAAACACGACACATTATCTTCTCTTTCCTCCACCTAATTATTCAACACCCCATTCAATTTTTAACCCCTACAATGGTTTCAACATCCTTATTTTTTCAACATCCTTATTTTTTCATCCTATACCCCACCACTTTTATTTTATATTATATTCTTTATTTTTATAATTAGTAAAATAATAATTATTATTATTAATTAAAAAAACAATAATTATTATTATTTATGATAATAATAATAATTATTATTATTAATGATAATAATAATTATTATTATTATTATTATCATTTATAATTAAAAAAAATACTTCATACTTATTTTATTTTATTTTTTATTCCTTATTTTTCAATATAATTAAAAAATTTATATTGAAAAAAAAGTGTTTTTTTATGTTCAAATCAAATGAAACAAGACTCTATTTATAGAGAAAAAAAATTATGAATTTTGGTGTAAAAAAAAATTTTTTTTTTTTTAATATAAGATAATTGCCTTTGAAATTTTGGATGAAATTTGAAAAAAAAAAAAAAAGCGACCAATCATAAAGCGACAAGTGTCATCTCAGGAAAAAAAAGGGGGGAAAGTTCAGCGCATGACGCGCCTCTTCAGAAGGTGTGGTATACGCGCCTTTTCTGGTCCAATGGTAACGCGACATGTGGCAGAATGGGGCCCAAATTTTTTTTTCAAACACTTGTTGAAAAACTCAACAAAACTAAAAATTTCAAACAGTTGAAAAAAAATGTTCAACTCACCATTGTAATAAGGGTTTCAACCGTTGAAACAATTTTTCAATACCCTTTTTTTTTCCCATCGTAAATGGCCAAACACATACATTTATTAACATTTTTATTGACCTAATTAACTCTATTATTCTCACTCTTTAACATAAGCACTGAGATTCTTTAGCACACGTTAGCACTATTCAAAGTTACCACTTGCACCATTTTCACACAATTACTAACTTTCACAAACAGATGCATTGATATTTGTTAGGAATATTGTCCATGTAACAATAACTAAGGCTTTTTTGAAATTAACGAAATGATAAATAATAAATGAATTATAATAATAATTAACAGGGCAGGAAATAGATATATTTAATAAATGCGGAAATTGAAATAATCGAATAAATATAGGAAGTCGAGTCTTGTGTTGGACACAATTTCCGCAAGAAGATATTGCCCCATCCAAGTGCTCACGGTTGCTAGCAATCTTCTCGTAAGATAAAACGACTTATCGTCTTTTGATAGAAGCACTTCAAATCAAAAGACTCCTTTAATCGGTGTTTAGAACTTCTGAACTTTGAAGAAGACTTAAGCAACAAGATGATCTATCTTCTAACAGATGCCGTAAGAATTCCTTCGAATTCTCTGACCGAATTCCAAATTCAGTTAAATATTTAACCGAGTTCGTTAACTCAGTTAGATGTATGCTTCTCTAATTCAGATGTGAAGAGAGAGTGAATTGTGTGATGATTGAGTGAATTGACAATCTGGTGGGGGGTTATATAGTATATGAAGAGTTGTGGTACCTCTTGGGAATAACCACAATTGGTACCCGGTGGATCTGCACCGTTGGATCTAGGCTTGATGGAAGGCTGAGATCGCATGGGTCGACCCGTCCATTTGAACAGGTGCGGGTCGTGTCTCCAGCCCTAACCATTTTAACCTATTCCATGAACCAACCGACTCGACCTGGTTCATTGCACCTGGTGGAGCAGCCGGCCCATCCCTGATGGGCCCAGACCCAACCACTGGCCCAAACCGCCCAAGCACCAACCAGCCCACTGGACTGACTCAATCTGAACCATCCTAGAGCCAACTTCCGTCAAAAGTTTAAGGCTCCAATAGCTTCTAGCGACAATCGAAGTGCAAAGTGCGCCCATTTCGCCCTTCGCGGGTTGTGGGTCCATTTTGAGCTAGAACAAAACTAGCTCAATAGCCCACTTGGATGCATGGTTGGCCCAATGGTCCAACTAGGTTGGCCCAAGGAGATCAGCTTGATGACTCCTTCCTTGGATGGTTCCACTTAAAAACAAGCATTACTTTCTTTCTTAAAGCAATGTGGGATAACTCTTTCATATCCCATAAACTCTTCATAAACCCATTTCATTTTGCATATTTTGAGCATTAATTTCTCATTCACCACAAATTGGTTTTGAGAAAGTAAATATATCAAATTAATCTACTCCAAATGTAGATTATTAATATGCAATTAATTTTTATTTTACTAAAATGAAACCTTATAAAATTCTTGGTCAGAAATCGATCAAACCTCACTTTTCCAAAACCAAAATTCCAACAGTATTTATAAGAACATGAATGAACTGACACTCAATCACATATTAATAGGTGCAGAAATCAAAGCAAAACTAGGGATAAAGGTGTGAGGCTACACGGAAGAAAGAAAGCAAAAGGGCGGAAGTATTGTGAAGCTTATGCGGTCGCATAGCTACAGAGTGTATGCAATTTTGGAGCCATACCAATAATAACGACTTGTTTTCTTGTGTGATTGGTTTTCTTGTTGGCATACTCCCCCTCTGTCCCGGAACAATCTTCACACTTTCCCTTTTGGGCGTCCCAAAACTTACTTCACACATTTAAAACTTACCTAAAATGGAAAGGAATCTTTACTATTCCCTCCACTCATTCTCTCTCCTACATTATTTTAATACTCACAACACCATTATAATTTACTATTCTCTCCACTCATTCTCTCTCCTATTTTATTTTCACACTCACAACACTTTCAATATAATATTCCCTCCTTAAAACCAGTGCAAACAGTGTTTGTGAAGTAAGTTCCGGGACGGAGGGAGTATATATTATAAGAGATCATTTATGGTTTTGCTTTGTGTCTTAATCAATCAAGTAACATCCATAATTATTGTAAGCTAGTAAAATAGATAGAATTTATGAGATCCACAAGAGAGTCAAAGATAATGCATGCCTTTAGGGTGTCCTTAGGGCACTCTTTAATTGATTGAATGTGTGTCCAGATGATGAGCCCGGACCAGCTAGACCGGGCCCAAGCTAGATCTGGTTCAAAGACCCAGTATGACGTGGCGTATCCTAGACCGCAAGAGTCAAGACCGCAGACAGATAGACCCTCAAGGTCAAGATCGCGTTCCTCTCATCCTAACCCAGTCAAGACCGAAGGGATCCTAACCGTCAGCCTGGTGACCGCATGAGTTATGACCGCAACATCCGTGCCCGCGTCAATTACCATTGACCGCGCCTAAGATGTTGACCGCGGTCTCATACTGCACTCCTGCTATCTCACCAGACTCCTGGTCGATATCAAAGCTTATTGAGCAAGTTTACTTTACCGGCTCGACAAGACAAGAACCGACTCACTCCCATCACATTTAATGCGGCTCAGTCAGGCGCCTACTATTGCATTCAATGCGCCGCGCCAAATACACGGCTCCTGTCCACATCAGCGACATCCCCTCTGACAGTGAATCTTCCTTCCCTGACAGACCCAATCAGATGCGGACACGTGTATACGGTCAAAGACTAAAGTGCCCTTTAGGGCTGACCTAATGGCTTACGTCAGCGAGCAGCTCCCCATTGCCTATAAATAGAAGACCTTTGTCCCCTTGGACAAGGTAAGTGCCAAATCTATATTGTAAGCCACATTGCTCAAACCCTAAACACACACACACTCACACACACTCAAGGCATTCCAGGCCTTATTACCTCAGTATTCTTACTCTCACACCCGAGGGCCTGAGTTGGATTAACATCCAACTTTGACCTTAACGGTGCTTCATTTTTGTGTTGTGATCATAGGTACCGCACCATAAGAATATCCTGCCAGATATCCTACAACCGCTCTGACCCTGAAATTCTTGGCGTCATCAGTGGTTCCATTACCGGAAAAAATCATTAGTTTCTCGTAATTTTTTTGTTTTCAAACACCCATCGTGTTCTAAACAACCGCTGTCAAAAAGCCTTTCTTTTTCAGCCATTTTTCCAAACATGTCTAAAATTCTGGAAAATGCCGGTCATTTGAAAATCCAGGAGGATGACCAGGCGTACCCTTCCAATATCAACAAGGATAGACCAAGCACCTCCATTTTTCACAGAATGGGGGCCCGTTCTCAAAGTCTAAACAGCCTCTCCCCTGCCCAACAAGGCTTAAAGAGGTTGGCAGAGGAAGCCCGAGCCGAAAAAGGCAAAGCCCTCCTAAATAGCAGCCCAAAAACTCCCAACACTCCTTTAAATGCTCCCATCACCTCCCCAAATACTCCTCTCTCCCCCGAGCTGATTCTCAAGAGGCAAGAGACTCTGACCGCTAGGTCCAAACTAGTTGCTGAGGCCATGGCCATCAACGACGCTCAATTGGATTTGGTCGACATAGAGGCAAACGGAGGAATGCCCCTCCCAGTAGGGTCCCATAGGTTCTCCCAACTAGTCCCCACTAACTTGCTTGCTAGTCAAGCTAGGAGGCAAAACGGGCAGAACCAACCCTCAACCGCGAATAAGTAGAAAGGGAGAATGTGGTGGAAGTCTATGATAGCGATGAAGTAGGGGAAGAGGCTCAGTCAAATCACCGCGCAAAGTCCAAAGCCAGACCCATGGCTTACGCCAGGGAAAAGGCCGTGACTCCGTGCCAAGAAGCCAAGGGTGGATGACCAGAACCCATACTTTGTTAAGTTCATGCACCAAATGTGGGAGACCCACCAGAAAACAGCCCAGAGGTGTGGCCGCACCATGGATGCCTTCAGTGACAAGATTGCCCGGTCACCTATTTAGAAGGGGAAACCCCCCAGATGGAAACCTATGATGGCTCAAAAAATGCCAAGAGCAATATGGGGCGGTTTGAAGGGCAGATGGCCCTATTCTCTTCGGATGAGGCGGTGATGTGCAAAGCCTTGGCCGCAACATTCGCGATCAAGGCCCTATCTTGGATGTTGGCCCTCAAGCCCAAGTCCCTCAAAACCTACAATCAGTTCAGGCACCTCTTCCTAAACGCATTTGCGGGGGCCGGCGAGCCAGCTAGGCCCAAGACAGATCTGGTCCGAGTCAAGCAAGCCCCGACGAAGACCACGAAATGCTACATCTCTCGGTTCAGAAAGATGAGCGAGCAGATTGTAGATCTGGAAGAGGGTGACATCAGGCTTTACTTAGAAGGCGGTCTCTCCTCCTCGTTCTTGAAAATGAACTTTGCCTCTAATAGGCCTAAGAGCGTGGAGGAGATGTACGAGCGAGCATCTGCTATTGCCTCGGCCGAGGAGCCGAATGAGACCGCTCCCCGTGCACCCGCTAAGGAAAGAATCAGCCAGGTCCAGGAGACTGACCAAGGATCTGCCCGCGGAAATAGCAAAGGCAAAAACCGTAGCCGTGGGACAGACAAGCTCCGAAAAATAACGAAGGAGACAGTTTTCACTCCCCTCACTGATTCGCGAGCAGTTATCATGAGAACCATGGAACTTCCCCCTCCTCCCCCCTTGGGCCGAAAGCCAAATGAGAGGAGTCGGGCTAAATTATGTGAGTTTCACAACGACCACGGTCACAATACTGAGGACTGCTTCCAACTGAAATGAATCATCCAGCAAAATATCAATGACGGGGAGCTGACCAAATGGGTTAAGGGCCATAAAAATGCCACCAACAATAATAATCCCCCGCGGGCACGAGCACCACGTGGCCCCGAGAAGAGGGAGAGAGACAACAACGACGATGATAAGTTGGGTGACTATGAGATCAATTTCATTGGAGAGGAGCCTCCATCCAACAAACAGCTCTCCCTCCAGATCCGAACATTAGAGAAAGTTTTCTTGATCCCTCCTATGGCTCCGGAAGAAGAACAAGAAATTGGGTTCAAAAGGAGTGAACTTGCCTCCTCCCTCTTTCACTCTACTCAACCCCTCGCCCTCCAAATGAAAATCAACCGAGCAAACATTGGCCGAATCTTAATTGATACAAGTGCGCCCAGAGACATCCTCTACTACCATACTCTAGTGGGAATGAGGATGACCGAGGCTAACCTGACTCCTTATGCCGGTATGCTCGAGGGGTTCACTAACCATGCCGTCGGGGTAAAGGGGACGATAGTGTTTGAAGTAACTATTGGAGAAAAACCCATGCAAAAGTCAGCCAAAATCACTTTTATGGTGGTTGATCTTCCTTTCCAATACATTGCAATTTTCGGCGTAACTGCTCAGGCCGAATTAGGAATAGTTGCTTTTGTTCCCCACCAAAGGGTGAAATTTAACACCCCGGGCGGGGTTGCTACAATAAAAAACCAGCCCAAGAGATTCCTCCGAGCATTAGAGGAGAAAAGAAAGGCGGACAAGGGCCAGACATCCTGCCCGTAGATAGAGGGCAAGGACAAACAAAGAGAGGGTAAAGCCAAAAAAATTATTTCGGCACCCATACCAATTGGCATGCTTTCTTTTCATTCCACCAAGGTGGAGCTCAAAACGAGCAGAAAGGCCAAAAAAATGGCCCCCATTGAGGGAGGATATATTGATAGGGGAATTGAAGGAAAGATAGACCGAGGAGTCATATATTCCATGGACGCGCTGCCCAAGGCACGGGCCAACCCCCCAGTCATTGTCATAGATTCCCTGGACAACCGGGAAATCAGCGACCTCAGGCCTAACGACGAGCTCGAGGAAGTGTTAATCAACTTCCACTACCCCGAGCACACTGTTAAGGTTGGGCTGGAAATTCACCCCGAGGAGAGGAGGATCTTGATCGAATTCCTCCGGAAAAATTGTGATGTGTTCGCTTGGAGGGTGGAGGACATGCAAGGAATTAGAGAGGACGTGATCCTCCACAAAATTAATGATGACCCATCCTTCAAGAACATTCATAAAAAATCAAGATACTTCTCTCCGGACAAAGAGATAGCGATCAAGGAAGAGGTGGAGAAGCTGCTTAAGGCGGAGATAATTGAAGAGATTTCTTATCCTAAGTGGCTAGCAAACGTGGTCATGGTAAAAAAGGCCAATGATAAATGGAGGATGTGCGTTGATTTCCCGGATCTCAACAAAGCATGCCCCAAGGATTGCTTCCCTCTTCCTCGTATAGACCGATTGGTAGACTCGATAGTCAGACACAGAGTCCTAAGCTTCATTGATGCATATTCCGGCTATCATCAGATCAAAATGGCTCCCGAAGATGTCCCCTCCGTAGCTTTCATCGCTGCGGGCAAGACATACTGTTATACAATGATGCCCTTTGGGCTGAAAAATGCAGGAGCTACCTACCAACGAATGGTCAATATCGTCTTTAAAGACCAATTGGGCAAGATCCTTGAAGCCTACATCGATGATATGGTCATAAAGACAAGAGAAAACTCCCACGAGCTCGACGTGGAGGAAACTTTCTCCAACTTGCGCCGTAACAACATGAAACTAAACCCCCTAAAATGTGCATTTGGGGTCAAGGCGGGCAAGTTTCTCGGATTCATGGTCAATCAGCGAGGAATTGAAGCTAATCCTGAAAAAATTCAAGCGCTGTTGGACATGAGACCTCCTGCTTGCGTGTAGGATGTGCAAAACTAAATGGGTGCATCACCGCACTAGGCCGCTTCATCTCGCGGTCAGCAGAGAGATGCCTCTCCTTCTTCAAAACTCTAAAAAGGGGGGGAAGAAAGCTGACGAATTCACATGAAGCCACGACTGCCGTCAAGATTTTGAAGAATTGAAGAGTTACCTCGGGCAGCCCCCTCTACTCAGCAGCCCGATGCCCGGGGAAGAACTTTTTCTATTTTTAGTAGTTACTGATCTGGCAGTAGCTGCTGTTTTTGTAAGGGATGAAAATAACTCCAAAAAACCAGTTTATTATGTATCTAAGGCACTGTCCGCCGTAGAAGGGCGTTATTTAAATATAGAGAAATTAGCTTACGCCTTGCTTGTATCTGCTCGAAAATTAAGAGCTTACTTTTCTGCACATCCTATAATTGTACTCTCTGAGGCCCCTCTTAGAAAGGTTTTACATAAACCAGAGTCCTCGGGGAGAATGCTAGCTTGGTCTATAGAACTCACTGAGTTCCAGATCACCTACTCCCCGAGAAGGACAATCAAAGCGTAGGTGTGAATGTGTGCCCAAATTCTATTTTTTTGTTTTTTAGTTTAGATTCACGCGAGTTTGAAAACAACCGGTTTAATTTGAAAAATGGAGTCGCCACGCCATTTTGATTTCCTCAAAACTTTGAAAAAAAGGATTTTAGGGTTCGGAGGTTAAGTTACCCCTTGGGAAGAATGGATCATCGTTCACCCAAGGTGCCTTGCCGTAGCAAGTCTCCCTAGATTCCATTTTTCGTGCTTGCTTGTGTGCTTTCTTGTGTGCATATGTTGAAAAGAGAGGGGGGAGAATGTCCCAAGTTGTCTTCCGGACGTACAAACCATTTAGTTGGTTGTCGCTCGGGATTCCTTGGATTTTTATGTGTTCGGGACTTTGATCCCGTCCTTATCTTGGACTTGTGATCATCGCTATTTGACCTTGGGTCTTGCGTGATCGAGAGAAGAACTCTCTTTTATAGTCCAAAATGAGGTTCTTTAGAAAAGGAGAGTCCTTAGCCCATCAATCCTACGCCTTGAGACGATTGAGCTTATATTGGAGCTATCATGCTCGTCTCAAGCGATAATCGGAGATATAGGTTCAAGGTTTATCCCTTTATAAAGAGATTGTGGCACCTTTAATGGAAGAAACGATGTAAAGATAGGATCTTTACACCGGTCCGTTCCGAAGGTTGCATCAAGTATCAATTGGGGATTAGGGGAATACGTATTAAAAATGACATTTTTAGTGAAAAGATGACATTTTTGGGTGCAAAGGATGCTCTTTGATTTGCAAAGGATGCTTTTTTATGTAAAGAAACAATTTTTTAATGCAAAGGATGCATTTTTATGTGGAAAAGTAGTGTTTTATATGCAAAGGATGCATAAAGACTATATTTTGAAAGCAAAGGATGCTATTTTGATTATAAAGACATGATTTTTAGTGCAAAGGATGCATTTTTATGTCAAGAATAGATTTTTAGGTGCAAAGGATGCACCTTTGATGCAAAGATTACATTTTTATGAGCAAAGGATGCTTATTTCATGCAAAGGATGCAAAGGGAAAAGGGGGTATGATTTATATGAATAAAGGTAGGATCTTTAACAACAAATACCAAGTCCCAAGCAAGATAATAGCAATATATGAATTCAAGGAGCAATTATATCACATAAACAACTAAAACAAGTATGATGCAAGGTAAGGGGGGGAGAGGTTACCAATGGTGGTAACCTCTTCTTTTTTGGATCTTGCCTAGTGGATGGACCAACTTGGAAGGCTTCAAGGAGGAGGGAGGTGGCTTCTTGGCACTCTTCAACTTCCTGGATTTTCGCAGTAATGCTTGAATAGAGTTTTTGGTGCTAGAAATTCGTATATGTGTCTCAAAATGGGTAGAGGAGGGCTCTATTTATAGGCAGTCTGGATAAGACCAATGAAGCCGTGCGGCCAGGAGTTCCCTCCTAATGCAGCCGTGCGGCATTATCCTGTATGACTCAGCATGTTTCTAGAATCATGCAAGGTGGCACTTCTAGAAGGTTTTCCATATTAAGGAAAATGTGTTCTTTTATTTTAAAGCAGTCCCTTAAGCCCTTGAAAGGTTCGGAACAGTTCCGGAATTGCTCCCGGACTTTAGGAAAAGTCCGGAGAATTGCCAGAAAATTTAACCGGAAGGCATGAGCCAGATTTGAGTACTTACAGAAGCCCCTCGGCAACGTCACTTGCAGGGCGAGTGGGGTTGTCGATAGAAAAAGATCCGATCTGGCGAATGCCGAGACGGATTAGGTGACCAAGGTGGTCGAGTGGCTGAACCTTTGGAAGGCTACCTACGTATCCCAAGTGGGAATCAAGCCAGGCCGTAGTTCAGAACAAGATCCGCAGGGGAATGGTGAAGAGAAAATTGGTCTCTTGCTGGGAAAATAGAAGAGAAAGTGACCTAGGAGGTCAGGCGATTGATCCTACTGGGGATATGCTAGAAGTGACCGATGTGGTCGGATATCTGGACCTTCTATGAGGGGCTAATTCACCACTGAGGAGTGATGAATGACAAAGGGGTGACCAATGTGGTCTGATGGCTGGACCTTTATGAAAGGCTGCCTCACCACTGAGGAGCGATGATGGAATAGGGTGACCACTGCGGTCGGATGGCTGGACCTTTTATGAAAGGCTTCCTACGTATCCCGGAGGAATCAAGCCTTGACCGTAGTTCAAGCATCACTAGATAGTTAGGAACGATGTCTAGGATCCTTGAGGTTTTGACAATTAATGGAGGTTGTCACCTGGGATGACTAAAGCTTACGTCACTATCGAGGAGATAGAGGTAGCTGAAGTTTGGAAAACTTGAGCGTACTTCTCAATTTGTGATAGAGGTAGCTAAAGTTTTGGAGAACCTGAGCGTACTTCTCTATTCGTGATAGAGGTAGCTTAAGTTTGGAGAACTTGAGCGTACTTCTCTATTCGTGATAGAGGTAGCTTAAGTTTGGAGAACTTGAGCGTACTTCTCTATTCGTGATAGAGGTAGCTTAAGTTTGGAGTTCTGACAATTCGGAGGTTGTCACCTAGCGTCATTTCGTTATAACGGAAGTAACGGAGGCGACTGGGGAGGAAAGTCTATTTGCTTAGGAGATAACGGATGACTTTTGGAAAATGACGTTATCCTAGTTAAAGGATAACAGGAATTATATGCCCAAGTGGGAAGTCCAGGGGCAAAACCGTAATTTCTGCTCAGGGCAAAAGAAGCCGCCCGGCATGAGACGGGGGCAAAAGAGGCCGCACGGGCAGAAGTCTGATTTTTCCAGATTATTTAAAATCAGATTTGAACGGGCATTGGGCATTGTTGCCGCCCATCTGTTGCCGAGGAAGAGAGAGAGGAGGGAGAGAATTTCTTCAAAAAAATCCTTCAATCCCTTGCTTCTATTGATTGAAATGGATCCGGAGGGGAATCCTATGCCAAGGCAAGCAAGGAGGAACATCTCTGAGGCCGCTCGAAGGAGGAGGAAAGAGCTCGTCCGCACGGAGAGGAAGTATGACTTCCTTACGCCTCCATCGGAGCTCTATCCGGGCAGGAGGGAGCACAAATCGACGAATCCTCAATCGGTTGGGGTAAGCATTCTTAATTTGCTCAATTCCGTCGATTTTGATTGAATTTTGATTGATTCTAGGGCTTGACTCGAGTTTTAGGAATTTCTCGAATTTTCCTAGGATTTTTGATGATGATTTTGGAATATTAATGATTAACCTATGAGGCTAAGAAGATTAACGATCATGCATGTGCAATTTTCTTAAGAAATAATGAGAATGACCCATTTTTTGAAAATAGAGTAAAAATAATTGTCTAAAATGTGACGGAGTCCTTGCATGTGCTAGAACTAGGTCAATTTTTGATCATGGATGCTAAAACGGGATTTTGGATGATGAAAAGGATTCATGCATGCCATTTTTTGAGAAAAAATTAATGCTTATGTGCAAATAATTTTGAAAATTGTGATTTTGTGCTTAGAAGAGCAATGTGCTTGACACGATGCGTTTCAAGTGATGAAAGACACGTTTTCTATGCATAGGATGCTAGAAAAAAAATTTATGAATGCTTTTCTTTTGAAAATATGTGCACTTTTGAATATATGCATGCTTTTGAAATGAGGTGAAGGACTGACACATTTCTTTTGTTGTGCTTGTCTACAGGAGAACAAGTCTAGGGGACCTTCCGAGATTGCAGTGAGGCTATGGCAGAGGATGCCCGATTTTGAGAAGGATGGGGTGAACCCCAAGCATCTAGTGAGGGCTACCGGCCTGGATTTATTTATTGAGGCTATCGGCAGAGGTATTCACATTACCTCGAAGAGCAAGGGCTTGATCCAGGCCCTCTCGGAGTTCTGGTGGGACACCACCCACAGCTTTCACCTTAGCTGGGGAGCCGACAAATGACGCCCGCAGATTTCACTCGCTATCACCGCATACCATCGGGAGGCCTGTGACCTGGAGGAACCATATCACGGCGGAGGAGTTTAGAGCTTTGGTTGGGTTTGAGCTTATTCCTAAGGGGATCGGGATGGATACTAGGAATGTGGAGGTGGCAGTCCATAACTGCATGCAGGGATTTGCTGCTAATGAGGTGACTGCCTACCAGCTTGCAAGGGCTTTTGTGTGGTTGATGCTGTCAGTCACCATTTTTGCCAATTCTGAGACGCTGGCTATGACTTGCCTTCTTGACTCCTTGGAGGATGTAGATGGGATTGGGACGGTCTCTTGGGGCGAGGCCGGATTGGTGGAGCTTTACTTCTCCCTGGACATGTACAGCCGGAATAAGGCTGCTTCAATGGACTGCTTCTCCTTTGCTCTTGGGGTATTCTCACCTTCTTTCATTTCTCTTTTCTTTTCTGTCTTTGAGACTTTTATGAGAGAAAATGACCCTTTTGATGTTTTGAACATGCAGGTCTGATTTTGCGAGGTGATCAGGTTCTTTCCGTGGAACCAGCAGAGTGACGCTACCATCTTTCCCGCTATGATCCGCTGGAGGGGAGATGCGAGAGACAAGTTCACCGGGAAGACCCGGATCACCTTTGACTACAAGATGGTGAGACCAGTCATCAACAGGGATGGGCATGACGGAGTGGATTTCTACCCTTGGGGGAGGTATCCAGAGATTTTGCTAGGAGAGGCCGTGGAGGCGACGAGACAGAGACGGTGGTTGATCGGGCTGACATGTGATGTCATCTATCTGGGGACCGTTTCTAGGCAAAGATGGCCATATCCCTCCATTGGATGCCATTACCCCTCATGATCCTCCAGCACGGATGCTGCAGCCCAGGGATTGGTCGGCGGATGACATTGCTAGGTACCAGGCAGGCGTAGCAGCTGAGGAGTACTTTGACATGGCTACCCCTTATGCTACTTTTGTGGAGCAGCGATTGAGGACGCCACAGAAGCTAGTGAAGCCGGGCCGTCACTGTGGGTATGGGAGGCCGAGCCTACTGAACCCGCCGATGCCTCCTGCTCATCTCTCTTATGTAGTCAATGGGGTACCGAGGAGGTTCAGGATACCTGTCCCCGACACGAGGGAGCCCCAGTATACTCTGCCGCCGGACAGCACTGTTGTAAGTGCTCCAATTTGAGTTGTTAGTATTTTCGTTAGAAAATTAACGAAAGCCCTAACATTTATAACATTTCTAACAATTCCTAACCTTTCTAACAAGGCAAGGGTAAAGTAGGCATTGCCATTTAAAGATAAACCAAGAAAAGAATCTCAAAAAGCAAAAGAAATTGGAAAATTCTGAATTAGGCAAGCTGAAAAACACAAACTGCTGGAATTTTTGAATAATATTCTTCCTGTCCAAAGCCTGGAGCAGCATTTAATGCACCAGGGCACGCGTCGATCCAGTCCGCGTGAATCAAAATGAAGCTCACAGTGGCCTATAAATTGAACCCTCCTCTCTCAGTCTACACAACACAATTTGCTCACAGAAGCTGCACCTTGGCGAAAAATAGGGAGAAAACAGTGGGAATCCATAGATTTTGCCACCATTTTCTCTTGAATCTTTCCCAATTTCACTCCAAACACTCTCAAATCATTCTTAAATACACACAAGCTCAAGCTTAAACCACCACCAAAGAGGAGGATTAGAGAGAAAACATAGAGGACTTAAGTGTTATCTACTTGTTTTCTCTTTGACCAACTCTATCATCAAACCCTAAACACATTCAAGCCTTGAATCCACTCAAACACAAATCCAAACACCAAATCTTGATACTCCTCAAGTCAAACACCAAATCTTGATACTCCTCAAGTCAAATTCCAAGCCTAGGAAGATAGGGTGTCACCATTGGTAAAGCCCTCCTTCTTTAAACCCTAAAACTCCCTTTTAACTTCTTGTTCATCTTGTTCTTCTTACTTTGATTTACTTTATGTCTAGTTTAACTTAAGTCTTGACCTAAGATGGTCATCTTGAAGTTCATCTTCATGAATGACCATCTCAAATGGTCCATATTTTAAATCTCTAGTTAATTTTTCTTTTTAATTTCATCTCTACAAAATATCCCCTTTTCCTTTGCAAAGGACATGTTTAAACCCCATAAATTCCCCAAGGATGACTTGAATATGATAACCACTTAAAAAAAAGTAGTGGAATAAAGTCTATGGATGAAAATGGGGTGAACATAGATGCAAATCCCCCAAAAATCACATTTTCCCTCAAGAACATCTTGCTGTCCGGTAGCATTGTTCTAAGACCTCTGTCCATGGTCTAATTTTTTGGACACATAAGAACTTGGAATTGAGTGTTGACTACAAAATAATTTTTGTATCCAACATCCAGATATTTCCATAAATATTTTTACTTTATTTTTTGCGTGAGTAAAACTCCCTTTTTCAAATTTTCTTTTAAAGGTCAGTTCCTCAGTCTCTGGAAGTCCAGATTTCATATCTGAGATTTCCAGAAGGTTTTGGTCCACCAAATCAACTCCAAATGGGAAAGTTATTTTACAGAAATCTTATTTAAGGTGTTTTGAACAACTTTCATTCTCGGACTTTCCCCATATTCTGAGATTTTTAAGCCCTTAAACCCATTTTAAAATAAAGTGTCCACTGCCTTTTTCATTCTGGCAGAAATGTGTTTCAACTTCAAAAATCTTTTGAGCCCCAAAAATCAACCCAAAAATTATACCAAAAATCATGGGATTTTTTCAAAGTCTAATAAAGAGTTCCCAATTTTTACTTTTCAGATTCAACTTATTTTGGCCAAAACACATATACACACACACACACAAATGATTTTAAATGTTTGGAAGACTCGTTTTACGAGGCATTCCGAGTGAACACTAACGTACTTCCCGGCGTATAACGTGACCTCCGAACCCAAATCTCTGATCTCGGGCATTTTTCAAAGTTTTGGCCCTCAAAATAAAAATGGCGTGGCGACTCCGTGTGTTTTTTCGATTGATTTTCAAAGAAAAGAAAAACAAACAAAATCTTTCGGGAAAAAATTGGACCAACATCGTTACAGTGGCGACTCCGTTGGGGACAAAGAAGCTTTATTTAAAAAAAATGATATTTGGTATATTGGTGGAAACCATTAAACTTCCCGTTATCGCCTCCTAACACGAGTCGGAGATAAATTGTGGTTTAACAATCCCACGTACCGGTATCATTGTTTTCAAAAAAAAAAAAAAAGCTTTTGAGGGTCAAGCTTCCGTCCCGACATTTAAAATCATTTGTTGTGTGTGTGTTGATTTTGCACATTTTGTGTTGTTTGGCCGCCTCGGAAAAGTCAAAATTTTGACTGTTGGACCCGTTGCCTCGAATTGTTTGAATTGTTTGAATTTTGAATTATGTGCTTATGTTTTCATTTGCATTAAAAAAAAGGATTTTCAAAAAAAAAGATTTATCAAAAAGAAAACTTTCAAAAAAAATCATGCATCATACTTTTTAAGACACATGAAAAATTTCTATTTTACTCAGAAAAAAGAAGATAGACTGCTTGCACACTACGCGCACGTGGCCTTACACTGCACACTACGTTCCTAACCCGGGGAAATCCCTGTCGCGGCTCGTTTGGTCTTATTACGCCTCTCGGTGCAAGCACGGGACTACCCAAACATCCCATGGAGCCTCGTGTCGACCATGCACTTGTCCGTGACACACTTTGTCCGAGACCCGATTGGTTTTTAGTCTGGTCATGTGTCATGCCCTGTCTGTGTATAGACCTTTCCTTTCAAGCCTTTGTCGGCATACCAAGTCAATATCTTTCGGTCCCTAATCGCCGAAGTTCCGCCGGTTTTCCGTCACGGGCTTTGACCAGATATTGACCGCGCCTCGACATTGACTCTGACTGGCACAAATTATACACTGACTCCCAGCATGACACTGAGTCATCAAGAATTAATGATTATTCCATGTCTAATTACGGCCTAACTGACAACGAGTCAAGATCAATTGTGGACGTTTATCAGTCCGAACCATGCCGACTTTTCGTCGAGCCCTCGGACATGATCTTGACTTTTGACATCAGCTTTGTCCGTAATTTACATCGAATGCTCGTTAAGACTCGATTACCCGCCAGACTTTTAGGATCATTTTTCTTTTCGGTCGGTGGGACCCGCTTGCCCTATAGGACCCTCGCCCGGGGCTGTCCGCCCTGGGAGGTCGAAATACAGGTGGAATACGAGGGGCTTATAGACGTAGTGACGGGGCCCACTGATCCAGGATCCAGAATAGTTTGCGAAAAAGAAGAGCAATCTTTTCCAACCGATTAGGTTAATAAAACATGTTTTAAGTAAACAAGAACAAATAACTGCATGTTGCATGAGCCCAAAGCCCAAACACCTACCCTCCTTCACTCCCAAATATCTGAACCCTCGTGTCTTTCCCCCCGCAGCTCCTCATAAAGCTTGGTTTCGGACACCGGGTCATCGTTTGATCAGTTGGGAAGAGTCAAGCGCATCGTCAGCTTCACCATTTGTTCCGACTCCGAGTTTCAGAATGTCTGCATCAGCCGGTAACGATGGGGACAACACCATTCCGCCTCCTGGGACTCCTCAAACATAACCGCAATGGAATCGCTAGTCGAACAGATGAGAGTGCGACAGAAGCACATCTCGAACAGCCTTTACGGAGGCTATCAAAAGCCATGGATTGGCCGCCGCCTCAACCCGTATGGCACCTTCACCGTGGAAGAAGAGGAAGACCTCAATCCCGCTCTCGGTCAACCCGACTACTCCAGGATGCCACCACCGGCCTCCCACGGTACTACCACTGTGAGCCCATGATCCTCGACCCCCAGCCGCCCGCCTCCCCACTGCGCACCACCGGATCCATGCAGCCTCGACGGACGAGCGTCAGCAGTACTCAGCTGGGGACAAAGTCGCACGGAATGTCTTCTCATGGTTGGGGTGCCTCGTAATGCCACAAAGCAAATGGGGATCCTACCTCGGGCCAGGGACCAATCAATCCGGACCTTCACAAAGAACAGCCGAATACCACCACAGCTTTGGTTCGGGGCAACAAAGAGCCCCTCCTCGAATGATGCTAGCTCACCGCTCCTCACACAAACCTTCCACAAACCCATTTCTCACTCAGGGTTCAACGGGTTACCAAGCCCCCATCCCAGCCTTCATCGAATCACCAGACCACAAGATCCTCTCTGCTATGCATCCTCGCCACAACCACCATGCAATTCGACAACCAGTGGACAATGCCCGCACTTAAGCCTACTTATGGGCCTCACTCCGGAAATCCAAGCCATCCGGCTACCTCAGATCCGCCTCCATCTTCTCTCGCGATTGGAAGCCAACAACAAGTCAGCCGGGTTCTATCCCTTCGCCCAAGCTCCTACCTACACTCCCCAGGGGTAATTTGGGCCAAGGACGAGGTTTTCACCTATGCTTCGGGATATGGTATTCCTTCCACCAATGCACCACCAACAGCCTAGTCCTCTTCCTAGCTCAAATATCGGCTCAGGCATTCCCGCTCCACCTTTGGATCCCCAATTGGCTTGGTTTATGGAGCAACACAAGGAAATGAAAGCGCAGCATCGCCGAATTGACCGTCAAAAAGAACACCGCTCTTCGGCCTACATCCCGACTCGATTGTACTTCGCCTCACAAATTTGTGATGCCCAATCTCGAACCGTTTGATGGAAGTGCGTGCCCTAAAACTCACTTGGACACCTATACTTTGGCAATGAAAGCTAAGGGATGCACAAACCAACTAGCTGGGCCGACTACTTGATCCTCTCTTTGAAGTCGGGGGCTTTGAAATGGTTTTTCCGATTGCAGCCAAGCTAGGGCTACGATTATCGCAAGATTTTCACGTATAAGTATAAAAGCCAACTTGGAATGGGAGACAAACAGAGTTGACCCGCAGACGACAATGCAAATACTGATGAGAATATTGGGGATTTCTATAAAAGGTGGAACTTAAAGCTCAGTGAAATGGCCATTCCTCCCTCGACGAAGAGCAGCTTAGACATCTTTCGGGCCTATGCTTGAAGCCGCATTTGAGAGCTTCCCTCGCCACTTCCCCTACGCCGACTTGCGTGCAATGGTTAATTCCGGGCTAAGTTCGAAAAGGCTTACAATCGCAGCTCTGATCGTCGCACCTCGCTTACAGATATCGGGTTTCTTCCACCTCCAACACAGCCTTCGCCCAACCAAAAGGTAAAGAAGTGATTAGCTATGCGGGACAGATCAGAACAATGCCACTTCCTTTGTTTCCAAGAAACCCGATGCATTCGTATCCCGCTCCAAGACTTGAGAAACTTTGGGATGCCTTTGAGTGATGTCTTCGTGAGGTTTGGTGAGAGAAGGTTTGCTCCGGCCTTTGGAAAATTATCGCCTAGAAACCCCAATGCTCCTTTGGATACTTCCAAGCATTGTGTCTTTCATCGTTACTACGGGCACTGAGAGATGATCAAGCGTCCCCGAAAAAGGCAATCCAAAGTTTGATTGAATAAGGGAGGTTAGAGGTGCCTGAAGGGCCTAATACTGTCAATAACCCGCTCCCTAGAAATAACAACATGAGCGTCAACATGATCGAGTTTGGTGGTTCAAGACTTGGGAACATAATGGAATTTGACTCACCCCTTTGTAAGGTCAATGAACCAGTCATCGCAGGCAAGGAAAATGGTTGGATTGAGCAAAAAGCTGCCAAAGAAGTCCTGATGGAAAGATCTGGATAGCTCCCATCTCCAGCGTCGAAGAATGGATGCATGGTCCAACAGCAAAAAGTGGCTAGACTAGGGGCTACCTATATCTAAAATAGTCTTTTAGTCAACCTTCGTAGGTTCTAGTATTTTTCTTTCCCCTAAGTCCTTCCTGGACATTTGTCGTTGTAGTCCATTTTGGACATAGTAGTTAAATGTCTAACTTTTACATAAGTCTTTTTTCTTTTCTTGCTAGACTCGAGACATCACTTGTACACCCACGTTACACTTAATTGAAATGGTTTTATTCTAGATGATCACTTGTGCTACTCAACCACTAATTCTTTGAAATGATTAATATTTAAATTAATCGGAGTGAGAAAATCAATTGATATCCTTCCCAAATTGGGGCTTACCAACTCCCCATCTTGCATCTCATATGCTCACATCCCTTTCATCATCATCCTCTCGTTGCTCGATGAATTTTCATGGATCTTTTCTCATTTAAAGCTTAAGCAAGCAATGAAGACTTAATTTCGTTTAGGTCATCCGGTAAGGATTGCGGTCGAAGCCTTTCACTCTAGGGAAGCCGTTACCTCACCCTCACTAAACAATACCCTTTCATTTCAAGATCGGCATGTTTTGAAACCTGGTTTAGCCGTCATTTTTGCTCCTTACTGAGAGAAGTCCAAGCAAGGCCAAGAAGTTAACTTCGAGAGTCGGCGATGCGCAAAATATCTCAAGCCATGAAGGAAGGACAAAGATAATCCTCAACTCCTCAGGAGGCTTTCCAAGTCAAAAAAAAAAAAAAGGGGGGGGGGATTTTAAATCCTCACAATTCAGAAAAAAAATCCTCAATTTCTCAAGAGGCCCTCAAAAAAAAAAAGAGTCATCAACTTCTCAAAAGGCACTCCAATATTTAAAAGGAGCCCGAATCCTCGCAAGTTCGCAAAAAGTTTCCGATAGCTTGGACTTCCTCTCACCATTACCTTAATCAATCCCAAGCCATCCTCTCGCTTTTAGAGGACATTCCCGTTACCATTACCCTTGCCTTTGGTCAAAATCAAAATTTGACCTCTCATTCTTACAGGCGATCAATCTTCCCCGCCATAGATTTCTCAAACACATCCCTGCAAGCCAACCTCTCATCTTTAGAGGTTCAGTCAGTAAAAGGCCCAGCCGACCTCTCATCTTAAGAGGTCATAATTTCTCAAATCACCCGATGGCCGATCAAAGCCCGGAAACCCAGCTGCAATTTCTATCGGATAGCAATTTCATCATAATATCTTTAAGATCTAAATCAAATTAATGCTTCATTGCTTTCTTAAATTGGAATCTAATCCATCTTGATTCAAAATCATCAATCAAAGACTGTGCAAATTCAAATCTGATTTATTCGACATTTCATGTGAGCATAATTCATTTCTACTCCACAAACACTTGCCGTGGATGTCCCACTGGGGCTTCGCATCCGTGTCTTTCATGGGCACTCTAAGGGGATATGTTATTCGAATCTCCAATCCTCAAAATCCTCAAAGGACCTCAAAATCTTGAATTCGGGATAAGCCCGAACTACGGCAACCTGAGCTCTTCATAATGAAGGGAACGTAGGCAATCAGAAATGGTACGATCGAAATCACAAACAAATCTCAAAAAAAAAATCCGGTCTCATCAAGGATCGTCCCTATACACTTTCCGAGCTTGATTCTCGATATCAGTTGGCTTTCTCCTTGTGATTAATCAAAATTTTTGTTCATATCAGATTTAGGGGTTGAATAACCCGAACATTAACAAAGGGTTTTAAGCAGCCTTGTGATCATCATGAATAAGACAAGTTTTCAAGTGTCTCGACAAGTCTTCTCTTTCTACATCGTAGGAAAATAGAGCCAAACACTGTCTTTCTGTCTGCAAGGGCTTCCATACACTTTTCCACACCTTGTGATGCTTATACTCTCTCAAAAGAGTCAAACCTAAAGCGAGTGTGTATACACAAAATCGGGATTCATTCCCACTTCTCTAAAAATGTGCCCCTACACGTAAACATTTCTGATACTTGTCCGTTGACTGATTGACTAAGATCTGAAAAGATAGGTGCCTCCTTGGTCACATGATGACTCTGTCTGCAATAAGATCGCCCGAATTTCTTCACGCCGGGGCTTGCTAAGCGGTTCTCCTGTGTTCTCCTGTATCAGCTCTTCAAGCTGGGGCTTCTATAGTCATCTTCGGGTCCACATTGGGTTCTTCACTACGAGATAGATTCGCCAAGTCACTTCTTCAAAATCTAGACTTTGCCTACTAAGGATCCGGGGGCTTTGTCAAGATGGTCCTTTGGACCTGAATTTTATCAAGTCATAAGAAAGGTCTAGTCACATCAACAACTAGATTTTCAGCTTCAGAACTTGGTACATAGCAGCTTCCCGTAGCAGCGGAATTTAAGATCTGGGTTTCTCCTGCATTAGCAATTTCATCAAATCATTCTCCGAACAAGGTTTCGGCCGAAGTCACAGCTCACCCAAATGAAAAAAGCTTCACTCATATCAACGTGCCCTAGAGCACATCGTCAAGACGCCTTCAAATGACCAAGATTGAGAGGGAAAATTCCAATCAAGACCCGGGATCCGAATCCAATCTCATCAAGATTGAGGTCCATGTGATACTGTTAACAAAACCTCATCAACAACCACTGTTTAAATCGTGATCGAGGGATCTCACCTCCCCCACTTGCTCAAAATCTGTTCCAAACAGTCTCCAGACACATACATCCCAATGCATCCCCTCTCATCACCATGCATCCCCACAAAAATCTCCCAAGGGCTCATGTAGCATGCACAAAACTTAAATCAATAGAAAAAATCCTAAGTGATTGAAGATCATAAATCATAATTTCCCTGCCAGAAGCTTAGGCTAAGTGCATCTTCGAAAGCAAGTAAATGCATCATCTCGCGAACATATGCAGTGATACTCTCACAATCATTTTTGGTTCTATGCATGCATCTGTCATCATGAATGTCATATATGCATCTTCCTCTCTACTAACCAATGCAGGAATTCAAATGTGAAAGACCATTAAGACTTACCCTCAACAAGGAAGATGTTTACCAAAGCCCAAAATTAATGGTTTCAACAAAATTGCAAGAAATCAAATCCCCCTTTTCGGCAAAAGATGATTCCGGGCAAAATATGTGCAGACCACCTCCAGTGTCTACAAATCGGTCAGGGATGCCAAGTTCTCAAAATACAAATCGGTCAGGGATGCCAAGTTCTCAAATATAAATCGTTCAGGGACGCCAAGTTCTTAAATACAAATCGGTCAGGGACGCCAAGTTCTCAAATATAAATCGATCAGGGACGCCAAGTTCTCAAATACACATCGGTCAGGGACGCCAAGTTCTCAAATACAAATCGGTTAGAGATGCCAAGTTCTCAAATACAAATCGGTCAGGGACGCCAAGTTCTCAAATACAAATCGGTTAGAGATGCCAAGTTCTCAAATACAGTTCGGACAGAGACGCCAAGCTCTCAAAGATGCATCAAGACTCTCAACACTATCAACTACCACACAGCCCCCGCAAATTGCTCTCCTGCAGGTAAGCACAGCAAAGGTACGTTAGTCCTTCAACATATCTCAAAAATATGCATGCACTCACAAATGTTGCATGATTACCCATAGCTTTAGCTATCCCTATCTCCACAAACAGCAACGTAAGCTTTAGTCAATCCTCGGGCGACTTCCCTAAAATAGTCAATCCTCGGATGACTCCCCTAAGAGCAGTCAACCTTGGGTACAAAGCTCATAGCCTCTCGTTATCGCCACCTCTTTGACGAACTATGTAGCCTACCATAGGTCCAGTCACTTGACCAATACGGTCACCCTTTTCCCCGATAGTTCTCGTAAGCCCGAATCTTTCCCAGCAAGAACACCTTCAAATAGTCTCCCTCAGGTACTAAACCTCAACTTATAATCATACTCCTGAACTAAGTCCCCATTTAGGTTCATACTCCTGAACTAAACCTCGACTTAGAATCATACTCCTGAACTAAGTCCCCATTTAGGTTCATACCCCTGAACTAAACCTCGACTTAGAATTATACTCCTGAACTAAACCTCGACTTAGAATCATACTCCTGAACTAAGTCCCCATTTAGGTTCATACCCCTGAACTAAACCTCAACTTAGGATCATACTCTTGAACTATGTCCCCATTTAGGTTCATACTCCTGAATTAAACTCCAACAAAGGCTAACAAAATCCCCAGCGAAGTTAACGAAATCCCGTTTCTTTTCCCATTATCATCCATTTCCTCGGAAGCAAACGTAAGACCGATCCCTTCAAATCAAGGTTCGAGGCACCTAAGACGCCATCATCAAGGTTCGAGGCACCTAAAATGCCATCTCCAAGGTTCGAGGCACCTAAGACGCCATCATCAAGGTTCGAGGCACCTAAGACGCCATCATTAAGGCATGAGGCACCTAAAGCGCTATCACCCCGGTCACAACACTAGGAAAGCAATATAACGCAATCATCCCCTAATTCGACAAACCAAAACCATAGGGCGACTTTCCCAAAATAGTCAAACCATAGGGCGACTTCCCCAAAATAGTTAAATCATAGGGCGACTTCCCAAAAATAGTCAAATCATAGGGAAATTTCCCAAAAATAGTCAAATCATAGGGCGACTTCCCCAAAATAGTCAAACCATAGGGCGACTTCCCCAAAATAGTCAAATCTTAGGGTGCCTTCCCCAAAATAGTCAAATCATAGGGCAACTTTCCCAAAATAGTCAAACCATAGGGCGACTTCCCCAAAATAGTCAAATCATAGGGAGACTTCCCCAAAATAGTCAAATCTTAGGGTGACTTCCCCAAAATAGTCAAATCATAGGGCGACTTTCCCAAATAGTCAAACCATAGGGCGAATTCCCCAAAATAGTCAAATCATAGGGCGACTTCCCCAAAATAGTCAAACCATAGGGCGACTTCCCCAAAATAGTCAAATCTTAGGGGGCGTTTGGTTCGGTGGAAAAAAAGTGAAGGAATGGAATTGTCAATGGAATTGAATTCCTTAAGGAATTGGAATGGAAAAAAACTGGTTGACCCCCTCCGTTTGGTCGGCACGGAATGGAATGAAATTGTCATTCAATTCCTTGGCAAATCATATTTGGTTTGAAAATACAAATTATAGGAATGAAATAAAAATGAAAGCATATAATATGACCAATTTACCCTTTAAAAAAAAATTGTGGGGGTGGGGGGGGTGGGGGGGTAGGGTGGGGGCGAGGGTAGGCAGAAAAAAAAATTAAAAAAAAAATTTGTGGGGGTGGGGGGTAGGGTGGGGGTAGGGGTGGGGCGAGGGTAGGCAGAAAAAAAAAAAATAAAAAAAAATTTGTGGGGGTGGGGGTAGGGTGGGCGAGAAAAAAAATAAAAAAATTTTTTTGTGGGGGTGGGGGGTAGGGTGGGGGCGAGGTAGGCAGAAAAAAATAAAAAAAAAAAATTTGTGGGGGTGGGGGGTGGGGGGGTAGGGTGGGGGTAGGGTGGGGGCGAGGGTAGGCAGAAAAAAAAATAAAAAAATTTTTGTGGGGGTGGGGGGGGGTGGGGGTGGGGGTGGGGGGTAGGGTGGGGGGTGGTACGTAGGGGCTGGGTAGGGGGTAGGGGTGGGTAGGGTTTGGGGGTATTTTGGTCAAAATTTTTTTTTTTTTTTCATTGCCCTAAGGAATTGAACTTTCCATCACTTTTGTGAAGGAAAGTTGAATTCCTTCATTTGAAGGAATTCAACTTTCCTTCGGAATTTTTTTTTTAAAATCTTTGAACCAAACAGGGGAAAGGAATGGAAAAGAGGGAGTTTTCCATTCCTTTCCCCCACTTTCCTTCCAACCAAACGCCACCTTAGGGTGACTTTCCCAAAATAGTCAAATCATAGGACGACTTTCCCAAAATAGTCAAACCATAGGGCGACTTCCCCAAAATAGTCAAATCTTAGGGCGACTTCCCCAAAATAGTCAAACCATAGGGCGATTTCCCCAAAATAGTCAAATCTTAGGGTGACTTCCCCAAAATAGTCAAATCATAGGGGGACTTTCCCAAAATAGTCAAACCATAGGGCGACTTCCCCAAAATAGTCAAATCTTAAGGTGACTTCCCCAAAATAGTCAAATCATAAGGCGACTTCCCCAAAATAGTCAAATCTTAGGGTGACTTCCCCAAAATAGTCAAATCATAGGGCGACTTTCCCAAAATAGTCAAACCATAGGGCGACTTCCCCAAAATAGTCAAATCTTAGGGCGACTTCCCCAAAATAGTCAAATTATAGGGCGACTTTCCCAAAATAGTCAAACCATAGGGCGACTTCCCCAAAATAGTCAAATCTTAGGGCGACTTCCCCAAAATAGTCAAATCATAGGGCGACTTCCCCAAAATAGTCAAATCATAGGGCGACTTCCCAAAAATAGTAAATCTTAGGATGACTTCCCAAAAATAGTCAAATCTTAGGGTGACTTCCCAAAAATAGTCAAATCTTAGGGTGACTTTCCAAAAATAGTCAAATCTTAGGGCGACTTCCCTAAAATAGTCCCTCTAGGGTCGACGTCTGAAGATAGTCGAAAGACCCGAACTACGACCGGCTTGATTCCCACTAAGGATACGTAGGTAGCCTATCGCTAGGTTCAGCCACCAGACCAAAATGGTCACTCTATCCCCAGCAGAGCGGATATACGACTCTAGCCACCAGACCAAAATGGTCACTCTATCCCCAGCAGAGCGGATATACGACTCCAGCCATCAGACTGAAAATGGTCATTCCTACCCCAAAGATAGTTTCTTCCAAGAATCGATCGCGTAACTCGCTCGCCAGGTTGACATCCTAAAACAGTCACTCCAGGGTCGACGACTGAAGATAGTCGAAAAACCCGAACTACGGCCGGCTTGATTCCCATTCGGGATACGTAGGTAGCCTATCGCTAGGTTCAGCCACTCGATCACTTGATCATCCTGTCAAATATGGAGCCTTACTCTTATCGACGACCCCGCTTCCTTCGAAAGCGCCGTCGCCGAGGGGCTACTGTAAGTGCTCCAATTTGAGTTATTAGTATTTTCGTTAGAAAATTAACGAAAGCCCTAACATTTCTAACATTTCTAACAATTCCTAACCTTTCTAACAAGGCAAGGGTAAAGTAGGCATTGCCATTTAAAGATAAACCAAGAAAAGAATCTCAAAAAGCAAAAGAAATTGGAAAATTTCGAATTAGGCAAGCTGAAAAACACAAACTGCTGGAATTTTTGAATAATATTCTTCCTGTCCAAAGCCTGGAGCAGCATTTAATGCACCAGGGCACGCGTCGATCCAGTCCGCGTGAATCAAAATGAAGCTCACAGTGGCCTATAAATTGAACCCTCCTCTCTCAGTCTACACAACACAATTTGCTCACAGAAGCTGCACCTTGGCGAAAAATAGGGAGAAAACAGTGGGAATCCTTAGATTTTGCCACCATTTTCTCTTGAATCTTTCCCAATTTCACTCCAAACACTCTCAAATCATTCTTAAATATACACAAGCTCAAGCTTAAACCACCACCAAAGAGGAGGATTAGAGAGAAAACATAGAGGACTTAAGTGTTATCTACTTGTTTTCTCTTTGACCAACTCTATCATCAAACCCTAAACACATTCAAGCCTTGAATCCACTCAAACACAAATCCAAACACCAAATCTTGATACTCCTCAAGTCAAACACCAAATCTTGATACTCCTCAAGTCAAATTCCAAGCCTAGGAAGATAGGGTGTCACCATTGGTAAAGCCCTCCTTCTTTAAACCCTAAAACTCCCTTTTAACTTCTTGTTCATCTTGTTCTTCTTACTTTGATTTACTTTATGTCTAGTTTAACTTAAGTCTTGACCTAAGATGGTCATCTTGAAGTTCATCTTCATGAATGACCATCTCAAATGGTCCATATTTTAAATCTCTAGTTAATTTTTCTCTTTAATTTCATCTCTACAAAATATCCCCTTTTCCTTTGCAAAGGACATGTTTAAACCCCATAAATTCCCCAAGGATGACTTTAATATGATAACCAATTAACAAAAAGTAGTGTAATCAAGTCTAGGGATGAAAATGTGGTGAACATAGATGCAAATCCCCCAAAAATCACATTTTCCCTCAAGAACATCTTGCTGTCCGGTAGCATTGTTCTAAGACCTCTGTCCATGGTCTAATTTTTTGGAAACATAATAAATTGGAATTGAGTGTTGACTACAAAATACTTTTTGTATATAACATCCAGAGCTTTCCATAAATATTTTTACTTTATTTTTTACGTGAGTAAAACTCCCTTTTTCAAATTTTCTTTTAAAGGTCAGTTCCTCAGTCTCTGGAAGTCCAGATTTCATATCTGATATTTCCAGAAGGTTTTGGTCCACCAAATCAACTCCAAATGGGAAAGTTATTTTACATAAATCTTATTTAATGTGTTTTGAACAACTTTCATTCTCGGACTTTCCCCAGATTCTGAGATTTTTAAGCCCTTAAACCCATTTTAAAATAAAGTGTCCACTGCCTTTTTCATTCTGGCAGAAATGTGTTTCAACTTCAAAAAATCTTTTGAGCCCCAAAACTCAACCCAAAAATCATACCAAAAATCATGGGATTTGTTCAAAGTCTAATAAAGAGTTCCCAATTTTTACTTTTCAGATTTAACTTATTTTGGCCAAAACACACACACACACACACACAAATGATTTTAAATGTTTGGAAGACTCGTTTTACGAGGCATTCCGGGTGAACACTAACGTACTTCCCGGCGTGTAACGTGACCTCCGAACCCAAATCTCTGATCTTGGGCATTTTTCAAAATTTTGGCCCTCAAAATAAAAATGGCGTGGCGACTCCGTGTGTTTTTTCGATTGATTTTCAAAGAAAAGAAAAACAAACAAAATCTTTCGGGAAAAAATTGGACCAACATCGTTACAACTGTAAGTACACTTTAGGGTCTTTTCCCTTTTTTAGACTTCTTTGCTTTTTTGCAATTTCAAGATTTTCTGAGATTTCCTTCTCTTTTTCTCAGGTTCCAGCTCGCACTTATGATGACTTGGTCAGGCAGAATAGGGGCTAGAAAGATGTATGTCGGTCCCTTTTGAAGAAGCTGGCTTGCGCTTCAAAGGCTGCATCGAACGTGCAGGAGCCTGTGCGCAAAAGGAGGCATGTAGGGGGCACGACATCCACCTCATCGGCTTCAGAGTACTCCTCTAGCGCCATGCCTCAGGGACGGGGACCCAATGCCGGCATCCTGGAGCATCTGGCGGAGTATGAACATGTGAATGTTCATCTTTCTGATGTGAGCGACAGTGAGAATTTGATGAGAGAGGCGAGCTTCTATGAGCTGAGCAGTGATGAGGAGGAATCGGAGGCCTAGGAGGTCTCTAGAATAGATTTAGGAGGAAAAAACAAACAATGAACAGTTTTATGCACATTTTGTTTATTTTTTGCTTTATTTGGGTGCCGATGGGGCGAAAACAATGTATTAATGTTTTATTTGCTTTTTAAATTTATGCTTTATGAATTTACATATTACTTGAGCCTCAGGACAGTTTTTTGCTTGGAATTGGGGCTGAAACTGGGCCAAAATGATTTGTGATGACACATAACTGCATGGTTAGTGTTTGGATATGTTTTTGTACAAGTTTTTGTTGGAAAAGTGGGGTGAAAACTCCCTTTGGGCAGCAACTTGGTTGCTGCAGATTTGTTTTCCACATCAGGCAAATGAAGCCGTGCGATCTAGTCTCTGGAGCAAAAGAGGCCGTGCGGCTCACAGTTCTGTCTGAACTGGTCTTTTTCAAAATAAAATCAAGGCTTGGCCATTTCATTTCATTTTCACTCTAGACTTGTCCCAACTGTTCCCAGAGCACATATTTGGTCAACTTTAATCTTCTTGCAATGGAGAAGCCCGTTAGATTGCAAAGGGGGAAAAGAGACCGCTTTCTGTCCGATCTTTAATCTTGGGTGAGATATAACTTTCAATCTCACAAGGGGCTGTTTGATTCTTCTTTCAAGATCAAATCTTTATGGCTTTTAAGGGATCTCCCGCCCGATTGGGACCTTTTGAGAGCAGCAGCAAGGTTTTGGGACGTCCGGAGACACGTTTACTGCTTTTCTTACAATGAGATTGTCCCAACCTATGAAGACTTCCAAGCCTTGATTGGGGGTCCAGAAATTGAGGCTATATCGATTCCTCTTATCGAAGATGTGCCGGTGGCGGCAAAGCTTGCATCTTTTCTGCACATATCTCTGGGAGAGGCTGAGGGGATGATGATAGCTCCTGGACAGGATTGACCTTTACGATATCCCGGCAGGTTCGGGTCTCCGGATATGGCTACGACCACGGTGGCTATGGATGCCTTTATCCTCTGCATATTCTCTTCTCTGTTCACCGCTGAGTCCGTGAGAATCTGTCATGGTGGTCTCTTGGACATGGTTAGGGATTGCGAGTGGCCGGGAAGGACATTGTCCCATTGGTTTTGGGTGAGACCCCGCATGGTATTGATAGGATGGCTAGAGGAGACCGTTTCATGAGGTCCGGGAGTCCGGCCATGTTGACTTTGTGGCCGCAGTGTGAGGCTCGGGGCTTTGCCGGGGCTTTACCGACTCGGTGCCCTTGGGTGATTTCTCGGAGGGTTTGCCTCGGCTGAGGACCGGGGTGGACCGGGAGCCGATGATGGCTAGGTTATCCACTTCGGATATTCGGCCAGTGGGTACCTCATTGGAGGTTGCGGACCCGGGAGGACATTTCGGGAGTCCTATATAGTGAGGGTTCCGGGGTTCGCTGGTCATCATTCTACATACCACTGCTTGGTTCCAGGCAGTTCGGGGCCTTACAGGAGCCGTTGGGCGATTGGGAGGACATCCGTACCATGGAGGTGGTGCCATTAGATATGAGAGATCCAGCCAGCTTATCATTCTTCTCGAGGGCTTGAACATACACCATTTTCCCACCCAGGGCTATCCTCAGGAGCAGGAAGAGTACCATCTTGACTACGGTCTACTTGGATTGGTACGAGAGGGAGATGGGAGCGACTCAGGTCATATTGGGAGAGAGGTGTCAGGCTTTATTGGGGGCTGACTGTGACTCGAGTAGGACTCTGAGGGAGACTGAAGCCAAGGCGAGTCACCATAACCAGTCGGGTGACCTTATCAAAGATATGGAGGCTCGATATAAGAGGCTTTCTGAAGTCGCTCCCTTGACTGAGGCTCAGAGGGAGGAAGTGCGGACTCGTGCCCGTGTTGAGAGGGCACTTATTGACACAGGTTTAATGGAGGCTCCAGTGAGGATACTGGAGATCGGGATGAGGGAGATCGACATCATGGAGAAGAAGAGAAAGAAAACTCGACGGGGTCGAGGTAAAGGGAAGAAGACCAAAGAAGACTCAGTGAATGACAGCTGACAGATCTTTTCTTAGGATTCCCTTATTGCCATTTTGCAAACACAGTAGTTTATTAGGCATTTTATTGTATTTTAGATCTTTGTAGCAGGTTAGCAGAGTCAAGAGTAGACCGTGCTTGAACTCATCAAGAAGTTTTTAACTTGTAATGAACAAGAATATTATCTTAGAAATTAATCAAGACACAATTTCATGGAAATTTCAGATGTCTTATTGATTAGGACCCATTTTATGAAAACTTGAATGCCCTTTATTTATTGTTTAGGACGCATTTCATGGAGACTTAATCGCCCTTTTTTATTGTTTAGACCGAACCATAAATGGCTGCCTACGTTCCCCTTTTACAAGAAAGACTAAGGGGCTCAGGTCTTCGTAGTTCATTCTGGTGAACTTTTGAATTTTTTTTTTTATGTGCAACCCTGTTTTTTGCCTAGATCGCCCTTTTTGGGTTTTCAGTCTAGCTGGACATTACTCTTTTTGCACTAAGATTTTTTCTTTCTTTTTTTATGTGCAACCCTGTTTTTTGCCTAGACCGCCTTTTTTGGGTTTTCAGCCTAGCTGGGTATTACTCTTTTTGCACTAAGATTTTTCTTTTTTTTTTTTTTTATGTGCAACCCCGTTTGTTTTGCCTAGACCGCCTTTTTTGGATTTTCACTTAGCCGGGTATTACTCTTTTTGCACTAATATTTTTTTTCCTTTTTTTTTAGACATAGTACCTTCGGAGCTTATCACCGTTATTTGGGTGGACAAAGGGATTGCCGTCCAGTCTCGCAAGCTTCATGGCTCCTCCCGATAGTATCTTACGCACCACATACGGGCCGATCCAAATGGGTTCCCATTTTCCCGGGGTTGTCTCGGTAGGGGCTTCACTTTCAACACTAAGTCACCCTCTTTGATGTCCCCGGCCTTGACCTTTTGTCAAATGCTCGGCCATTCGCCTCTGGTAGGCTCGGGTGTGCTCCATGGCTTTTAGCCTTCTTTCATCGAGCGGGGCCAACTCATCATGCCGACTACGTAGCCATTCTACTTCGTTGACACCGTTTTCCAGAGGACCCTTAATGACGGGATTTCCAACTCCACCGGTAACACCGCTTCCATACCATAAGTTAGGGCAAAAGAAGTTTCTCCCGTGGCCGTTCGACAGACGCTCTGTAGCCCCGCAGTGCCAGTGTGCAGCTTTTCGGCCAATCACGACCACGGTGGCCATTTTCCGGATGATCCGTTCGAGCGTCTTATTAGCAGCCTTCCACGGCCCGTTAGTCCGAGGTCCGTATGGGGATGACTTGTGGCGAGTGATTCCGAATTCTCGACAAGAACCTATCGCAGCCTTCCTTCAAAGTGCGACTCATTATCGAAATGATCTCACTTGGGCACCCCATATCTACACATTATGTTTCCCTTGATAAACTGGGCCACCTTCTTGGAAGTGAGGACCTTGTAGGACTTAGCCTCTACCCACTTGGTGAAGTAGTCGACGGCTACTAACACAAATTCATGTCCATTGCTTCCTGCCGGGGCTATCTTCCCTATCACGTCAATACCCCAAGTTGCAAATGGCCAAGGAGTCGTCATGCAAGATGTGTCATGAGGCGGGAGATGGTTGAGGTTGGCAAACCGTTGGGCATTTGTCACACGCTCGGACATGCCGGACACACCGTCTCCATGGAAATCCAGAGTAACCCATTCTGAGGATCACTTGCATCAGGGCTCTAGCATTCATATGAGGACCGCAGGGACCATTGTGGACTTCGATCATCAATTCTCTGGCCCTTTCTTGAGTGACGCACAAGAGGAGTGGTCCTTGGTACCGCTTTTTGTACAAGTTGCCTCCTAAAATGACATAATGGGAGGCCAATCTTTTTCGTGGCTTGCAAGCTCTTGGCTTTGACACCTTCTTTTGGTCTACCTTCTTCGTCTCCGAAAGCCGACTCTCCATCTTTGAGGAACCGGTAAATTTGATTGTACTGTGGTTCCTTGATAGGCTCAGTCCCAAGTCTACTTCACAAATGTAGTGCCGGGGCTTCTCTTCTACCCACTCGATTGGTTTTATGGCTTTTCCTCGGGAATCTCTACCAAATGAGGCTAGAGTAGCTAGGGCATCTCGCGACTGCTTCTTTTCCCTTGGCAAGTAGTGAAAAGTCACTTCTCGAACCGTCCAAACAACTCCTCCATATAGGCATGATACCGCTGAAGATTAGGGTCTACAAGCCTTCCATTTGTTGGAGACCCGTTGATGATCGTGGCCGAGTCTCCATAAACTTCAAGCTCCTTGACATTCCTTTCTAAGGCGCCTTCTAAACCAAAGCAATGCAAAGGCTTCGTACTCGGCAACATTGTTCGTGGCGTGGAAGTTCAACTTAAGGGCTATGGGCGTGTGCTCATCTTTCGGGTCAACCAAGAGCATCCCTACGCCATTTCCTCTTTTGTTAGCGGCTCCATCAAAGAAAAGCCGCCATCGGTTCTCGTGCTCGACTACAAAGATCCCTTCATCCGGGAATTGGGGTTCGTGTGCCCACTGGTCCCTCATTATCGGGAAAATTTGCCGATGGTCCGACAATGCTTGACCCTTGATGGCCTTTTCCGGTCACGTAGTTGATGTCGTATTCGCCTAAGAAGAAGGACCATTTTGCTAGACGCATCGAGAGGGAAGGCTTATCAAAGATGTACTTGATGGGGTCCATTTTCGAGACCAAGTTCACAGGCGTAGGCTTCGCATATAATGCTTCCGCTTACCGACTACCTGCACTAGCCCCGCACAAGTCTTTTCACATGCCGAGTAATTGAGCTCACTTCCCCTGCAGCCTTCCTGGCTAACAAAGTAAATGGCATTTTCTACCCGAGAGTCTTTCTTCTCCCGAGCAAGCATAGCCCCAACCGCCGTATCGTGATGGTGAGATAGAGCGTAAGAGGTTTCGTCTATGCTGGGGAGCATAGTACCGGAGGATGTACTAAGTACGCCTTGATCCGGTCAAAGGCATCATGGCATTCTTCGGTCCACTCGTGTCTACATTCTTCTTCATGAGCTTGAAGATCGGCTCGCACATAGTGGTCAACTGATTGACGAAACGGCTGATGTACTGCAACTTGCCCATAAAGCTTTTGACTTCTGTCTGGGTTTGAGGTGGCCTCATATCCATAATGGCTTTGATCTTTCGGGGTTCGACTTCGATACCTCGCTCCGTGACCATATACCCAAGCACTTTTCCCCTTGTCACTCCGAAGGTGCATTTAGCGGTGGTTTAGTCTCATGGAATGTTGTCTCACCTTTCAAAGAACTTTCGCAGTCAACAAAGTGCCGCCCATCCTCGCCTTTGGAGTGGATTATCATGTCGTCGACGTAGACCTCAATCTCCTTGTGGATCATGTCATGAAAAGAGCTGTCGCCGCCCTTTGATAAGTAGCCCCGGCGTTCTTAAGCCCAAATGGCATTACCGTATAGCAAGAAGTTCCCACGGTGTGGTGAAGGCCGTCTTTTCTTGGTCTTCTTCGGCCATCTTGATCCGGTTGTAGCCTCGCAAAGCCGTCAACGAAGGATTTGACTTCGTAGTTGGCAAGTGGAGTCCACCAGATGTCTATGTTTGGCAAGGGGTAATCGTCTTTGGGGCCGGCCTTGTTCCGCATCCCGAAAATCTACACAAGAAATAAGACCTTCCCATTGGCCTTGGTTACGGTCACAATATTGGACAACCATGTCGGATATTCGATGACTCTGATGAATCCTACCCGCAGTAGCTTCTCAATTTCTTCTTTGACCTGTAGAGACCACTCTGGCTTGATTTTTCTTAGTTTCTGCTTTACTGACTTAGCATCTAGTGCTAGAGGAATTCTGTGCTCTACTATTGAACTGTCTAGCCCCGGCATATCCTTATACGACCATGCAAAGACGTCCATGTATTCTCTTAGCAGATTAACCAGTCTGTCCCTTTCAACCCCCTGGAAGAAGCTTCCAATCTGTGTCTCTTTAGGTTCCTCGACAGTACCCAAGTTAACACTTATCACAACCTCCTCGGCAGCTTGGGCCCGGTTTTCCTCTTTTTCTATAACCTGCTTAAATATTTCTTTAATGTATTGTTCGTTTAGTGTGTTTGCATCTTGTTCAAATGATTCATTATTAACTGTTGTTAAGTTTTGAGTTAATTTATCATTTGTAAAGTTGGCAATAAGAGGATACTCAGAAAGATCTGTCATTTCATTCAAAGCAAGGGGAAAGATGACATTGATTACATGTTCATAATCCTCAGACGTGAGGCCTTCGAATGACTCGTAGGACTCGGAATTCAAAGATTCCCGACTCAACCGTATAGACGATGTGGTGTTTGACACGACCGGGTTGAGAAGGACGGGGTACCAATCCAAGCTCCATGATCATTTGCCGTCGGCTAGCTATCGGCCCCGAGAATGTCTCCCAATTCTTCAACGGCATCTCTGTCTTAGTCACCAAAGTGCGGGGATCGAAAAGGCTCTTCACCACCGTCTCCACTACGGCAACTACCTCATCATCCGAGCCGAAGTCGATCAAATCGTGGATCTATGCTTCTTCATCAAACAACTTTTTGCAAACCCCACTCACTGTCTTCACTACCGGCGCCTTCTATCCGTCGATCTTCTAAGAGCTAACTCAAAGGCGGAGAAATCCATTACCCCTGATGAGAAGGATGCCGACCCTTTGACACCATCTCGGTTTCCCTTGGTGACACACTGCTCGAACGGTAGTGGTAGCTCCAGGAATGTCCGGCAAGTCGAGGAACATTCTCCGAATAGGATTTGGCCGGTTTTCCCCTAACTTTCTCAAGATCTTCCCGAAGGGTTCTCCTCAGGGAGGTCTGATGGTCACTTTCATCGTCTTGAGTCCCACCTTTTGTCAAGTAATGGGTCAGAGACAAGCTGTAGGGATGGAGATGAACCCCTTCACTTCGTTTTCCCTGGAACTGTGCTTTAGCTTTTCTGTCATCCCGAGAGTTCGGTTTGTATCCCAAGCCATATCTCGGTAGTCTGTTCCTTTACATCAATGATAGTATTGCGACCCTGCAGTCTTTTGCCCAATCCAAGCCCCGGAAGATAACCCATTTTTCTCATCATTCTCATGGAAGGGGGGATTTTATCGGAGGTAGTAGTGAGGTCAGTGCAACACACTTGTGCTTTGGAAGAAGCTACAGAGAATCCGGTCAAGGCAAACCCTTCATCATCATGCTTAATTTCCAATATCGGGATACCTCCAAAGGCCGGTTCCTTCCACCGTGACACTCGTCTCCGTAAATAGTGGTGATAGTACCATCACTTGACCGAAATTTGACGCATTGGTGCAGAGTAGAGGCTACCCCGTTTATCCGGTGGATCCAAGGGCGTCCCAAACAGAGCGGTAAATGAAATCGGAATGTCAATCACTTGAAAGTCAACGTCCATGACCTTTTTCCCGAACCATAACTTGAGAGTAGCAATCCCCAAAACCGATCGTGCAAAGGGAGTCATAGGCCTTAATAGTCTCGACTAGAAGGCTTCAAATCCGTGGGCTTCATATCCAATAAGTCCATCATCTTTGCCGGGCAGTGACATTCACGTGCACCCTCCATCGACTAATACCCTGTGGCAACCGGCGTTCTTCCAACCGGACCGTGATGTAAAGAGGTTCGTTATGACTAGCCCCATACTTTGGCAGTCCAAGTCGGTGAAGGTAATGATGTTTCCGTAATGGATACTTCCAATCATCTCGGACGACCTCATCCGGGGTGACATCTATGGGCACCATGGTCTTGGCCAAACTTTCTTCTAGTTTCAACTTATGAGGGTATGAAGAGGTTAACAGTGGACCACAAGGAGATATTGGCCTCGAGTACACTTCAACCGAGTCGCACCGGATCCTCCTTGTCGAGTCCGGCTTTTCTCGCTTCGCTTATAGAGTCTTTTGTCCGTTTTTCGCTCGTAGACGACATTTCTTTTGTCACCCTTAGCCGTTCAACACTCATCCGTCCGGACCGAGTCATCACATAGACATTAGACTTCTCTCGAATCATCATTCCTACCGGAGGATTCTCGTCGCCTCTTTCAAAGTCGAGGCGGGCTCTTGCCGGCGTATGGCCAATTCCCGCCGATTAATCTGATTGACAGCTACTGCAGGCATAGGCGGCTTCCCGAATCCGATCCCGTGTTAATGGCTTTCTCGGCCTTCTCGGGTATTGGAATTCTTAACCGACTTAGCGATCGGGCCGATTTCGCCTTCATCCTTTTCACTCGTGAGCCTTGACAGCCTCATTCAGGCATTTCAAGGTCAAGCATGCAACAAGAATTATCGTAGTCCGGAGGTTTGCTAATGGCTTCCTCACTTGGACCTAGCAACTTTTTCAAGAGCGGGGTCATATTCCTCGTCACCGTCAAGCATATCCCTCTTTTCTTTAGGGGTTAGCCTTCGACGGCATCTTTGACGTTGTCCAAACACTTTCAAGTGGGAAATTCCATCATCGAGAAGGATTTCGCGGGTCAAACCTCATGGCGGGTTCCTCGTTCTTTATTGTCGGAAGATTTTCCGGGCTTTTCGGCTTCGGGCTAACCACTCCTCTACTGTCTTTCCTTCCGGCATTTCGACCGTGTCTTCCTCGCATCACTACAAGAACTCTCGTGAGAACTCTCATCTTGACTCGATGACCAATGAGGGCAAAAGGTGTCGGGATACTTGGCGCCATATAAGGGGTATCTTGGACTTTTCCTCTCGACTGGGATTACCAAGAAAACATCATTGTCATCATAGGACATAAAGGGGACCGGGTCGCTTCGAACCTTAAGACTCTTTCCAGTGGCATCCATACACTCTTCTTCGTACAAGGTTTCAGTGGGTGACTCTTAGCACCGCAATGGAGTCTACTCTTCCCGACGGGGGTTTGGCCTCAATGATGCTTATATGTTCTAGATCGGCAGGTGGAGCCCACTTCCCTCTTTCAGCTAAAGCTTCGATCAAGTTCCTCCATTCACCGACCAAGTCTTTGTAAGGAGTATTGAACTCTAGGATGTAGAATTCGTATGCTGCCTCATCTGAGCTTGCATCCTTTTTCTCTTCCGAACCTTCACACAGGCTACAGACACATTTTTAAGTGATACCATCTCCCATTCCAGGTCCGTGGTTTTCTACTTCATCTTGCCCTCTGAGTTTCACTTCGGTCGACTCCAAGTTCATTCCTTCTACTGAACTGTCATCGTCACTGTAAATCCACCCATTCCTGTTCTCATTTCCGACTGATTCTTCACTGCCACTGTCTGGGAGATAGGCAAATTCACAGGCGTTGACAAAGTTAGAAAGGTCAGGCTGGTACTGGGATTCCAAGGTAGGGAAATTTGGCTCAGGCTGAGAGGAGGGAAAAAGACCCATGGGGTAATGTAGAGGCTACGTTACGGGGATAGCTGTGGCGTTTTCTCTCTGTTGGTAGGGAACAAAGCTAGGTATTATCTGAGGAGGAGAGGGTGTTGGGACCCTGATGGCTTGAGACATTGGGAAGGACTGAAAAGGGACAGTCTTTGGCAATGGATCATATGTGGATGGAGGAGGGCATTGGTTATAGGCTAGCTCTTCTTCCCTAGTCATCTGGTTACCCAAACCAAGATCGTTTCTCTATCAAATCGGCCATTCCGACTCTCTCGGACCGACAAAGCCGAGGATTCTCGCGAACCTGTCCGAGAATTCCCGCGCTAACAAGTCGCCGACCTTGTTCTCACCCACTTCTTTCTCGCCGCGGGAAAGGGATAGGAGAGGATTAGACTCAGGGTAGGTGTTTAGGCTGAAGGCTCAAGCAATATGCAAATTAAGAATCTTCCAGTTTACTTAAAACAGTGTCTTTTATTAATTTCTATTTGGTTGGAAAAGGGGTTCTGCCCTTCTTTTTCGCAACTACTCTAGATCCTGGATCAGTGGGTTCCGTCACTACGTCTATAAGCCCCTCGTATTCCACCTGTATTTCGACCTCCTGTGGTGGACAGCGGGCGAGGGTCCTATAGGGCACGCGGATCCCACCGACCGAGAGAGAAGAACGCTCCTAACGGGTCTAGCGGGTCATAGGAACTTTTAACGCACGAGCGATGCGAATTATAGTCAAGGCAATACCGGGAAAGTCTCGTCTTTCAGCCTTAACAGAATTTCGGCAGAATTTTGCTTGCGCGATTGACGTTTTGACTTTTCGGTAATGTCCGAGAAGATAATAGGCATGGGTCGGGCGGTAAAAGCCGGATGACACAGTGTCACATTGAACTTCGTTGCATATGCCGTGCGTGAGTCAAAATCGAAGTCAATGCCAGGTTAAGATCTTGCCAATTTTTCCTTGTCGGAATTTTGGCAGAGCTTCGCTTGAGCGAAAGATCTTTTGGATTTTTGGCATGGACTTGGTCTCGACTCTTACGCATTCCGTGCGGGTCAAGGTCAAAGTCAATGTCGGAGTCAAGATTCTACCAATTTTTCCTTGTCGGAATTTCGACAGAGTTTCGCTTGAGCAAAAGATCTTGACTTCCGTTATGGACTAAGGCTTGACCTTTACGGGGATATGCAACTGGGCTATATGACACGGACTAGACCAAAAACCAACCAAAATTTACGGTTTTTTGAAACGTGTGACACGGACTGTGCATTGGTCGACACTGGCTGCCATGGGGAGTTTGGGGTGATTCCGTGCGTGCCCGGGAGCATCGTAAGGCTGTCCGTGACTGCAGCTGAAAAACCACCCCGGGTTTAAAGGGACGTGCGTGCAAAGTGTACAGGATATATAAGGTGCGCGTAGTGTGCGGCCTCCTAAAAATATTCCTTTTTTGAGTTAAAACAGAGATTTTTCAGAAATGTGTTTTAAAGGAATGATTTTTAGGGACGGGGAAAATGCAACAGATAAGGCACGTAAATTTTCTGGGAGCCCCAGTCAGTCTTGGAACTGAATAGCCCCAAGCTGCCAAGGCTGTTAGATTAACCTTAATTTGTCCTGGTGGAATTGCCACTGAGGCCGCCCGATCAGAATCCAAGGAGGATTGAGCCGTACGACTGCATGGATCAATTTTCCAGGTTCCACTCCTTTGCAATTTCAGGTTGCTTCCCGAACATTTCAGGCACCTTTCAGTAGGCTTTCCTGTTCAAAGTATGCACAATTCCCAAGATGCAAATGATGCAATGCAATGCGAGGAAAGAAAGCAAACACGATAATTGGAATCCGTGACGGGAGTCTAACCCGCTCAAAGGGAAAAAGCTTTCTTTTTATTATATTTTTTTTTCAAAAAGAGATACTGGTACGTGGGATTGTTAAACCACCATTTATCCCAAGCCCCGGGTTAGGGAGCGATACAGGAAGGTTAAATGGTTTCCACCTATATACCGGGTATCGTTTATTTTGAAAATGAAAGCTTTTCTCCTTTGGGTTTTCCCCAGCGGAGTCGCCAAACTGTGAATGTGTGCCCAAATTCTATTTTTTTTGTTTTTTAGTTTGGATTCACGCGAGTTTGAAAACATCCGGTTTAATTTGAAAAACGGAGTCGCCACGCCATTTTGATTTCCTCAAAACTTTGAAAAAAAAGATTTTAGGGTTCGGAGGTTAAGTTACCCCTTGGGAAGAACGGATCTTCGTTCACCCAAGGTGCCTTGCCGTAGCAAGTCTCCCTAGATTCCATTTTTCGTGCTTGCTTGTGTGCTTTCTTGTGTGCATGTGTTGAAAATAGAGGGGGGAGAATGTCTCAAGTTGTCTTCCGGACGTACAAACCATTTAGTTGGTTGTCGCTCGGGATTCCTTGGATTTTTATGTGTTCGGGACTTTGATCCCGTCCTTATCTTGGTCTTGTGATCATCGCTATTTGAACTTGGATCTTGCATGATCGAGAGAAGGACTCTCTTTTATAGTCCAAAATGAGGTTCTTTAGAAAAGGAGAGTCCTTAGCCCATCAATCCTACGCCTTGAGACGATTGAACTTATATTGGAGCTATCATGCTCGTCTCAAGCGATAATAGGAGATATAGGTTCAAGGTTTATCCCTTTCTAAAGAGATTGTGGCACCTTTAATGGAAGAAACGATGTAAAGATAGGATCTTTACACCGGTCCGTTCCGAAGGTTGCATCAAGTACCAACTGGGGATTAGGGGAATGCGTATTAAAAATGACATTTTTAGTGAAAAGATGACATTTTTGTGTGCAAAGGATGCTCTTTGATTTGCAAAGGATGCTTTTTTATGTAAAGAAACAATTTTTTAATGCAAAGGATGCATTTTTATGTGGAAAAGTAGTGTTTTATATGCAAAGGATGCATAAAGACTATATTTTGAAAGCAAAGGATGCTACTTTGATTATAAAGACATGATTTTTAGTGCAAAGGATGCATTTTTATGTCAAGAATAGATTTTTAGGTGCAAAGGATGCACCTTTGATACAAAGATTACATTTTTATGAGCAAAGGATGCTTATTTCATGCAAAGGATGCAAAGGGAAAAGGGGGTATGATTTATATGAATAAAGATAGGATCTTTAACAACAAATACCAAGTCCCAAGCAAGATAATAGCAATATATGAATGCAAGGAGCAATTATATCACATAAACAAGTATGATGCAAGGTAAGGGGGGTGAGAGGTTACCAATGGTGGTGACCTCTTTTTCTTTGGATCTTGCCTAGTGGATGGACCAACTTGGAAGGCTTCAAGGAGGAGGGAGGTGGCTTCTTGGCACTCTTCAACTTCCTGGATTTTCGCAGTAATGCTTGAATAGGGTTTTTGGTGCTAGAAATTCGTATATGTGTCTCAAAATGGGTAGAGGAGGGCTCTATTTATAGGCAGTCTGGATAAGACCAATGAAGCCGTGCGGCCAGGAGTTCCCTCCTAATGCAGCCCTGCGGCATTATCCTGTATGACTCAGCATGTTTCTAGAATCATGCAAGGTGGCACTTCTAGAAGGTTTTCCATATTAAGGAAAACGTGCTCTTTTATTTTAAAGCAATCCCTTCAGCCCTTGAAAGGTTCGGAACAGTTCCGGAATTGCTCCCGAACTTTAGGAAAAGTCCGGGGAATTGCCGGAAAATTTAACCGGAAGGCATGAGCCAGATTTGGGTACTTACAGAAGGCCTTAGCTGACTTTGTAGCAGAATCGTCATTTAAACTAGCGGACAGCGACCTGGGGAAGAGAAGGCGAAGAGAGTCAGAAGAAGCCCAAGATAGCTCAAACACAGAGATTGTACAGCCCAAAGAGCGTCCAGAAGAAGTGTGGACTTTATTCATAGACGGCTCTGTGAACAAGTTAATAAGTGGAGCAGGCATACTCTTGATCGCACCCTGCGGGGAGAAATTCAAAAGAGCCTTGAGATTCAAGTTCGAAGCTTCGAACAACAATGCTGAGTATGAAGCGATTATAGCGGGCATGGAATTGGCCAGAGACTTGGGAGTTCAGAATATTGAAATAAATAGTGACTCTCAGCTCATAGTAAATCAAATTAAGGGGGAGTATGACACGATCAACCCAGTGTTAACTCAGTACTCCGGTCTAGCCAAAACCCTTATCAAAAATTTCACATACTATGAGCTGAACTAAGTGATGAGAGAGGACAACACAGAGGCTGACCTCCTCTCCAGAATAACCGACCAAGAGGTCATAGACTTGGATACGGACTGCCAGATAGAATTCACGGAAAGGCCTGCTATAGATCGAATTCAGATAAACAATATTAAGGATCAAGTAAGGGACTGGGTAGATGAGATCAAGGATTACATCGAGAAGCAGACCCTCCCTGAAGATCAAGCAAAAACTAGAACCATTGGAAAGGTATCCGCAAAATACCTCGTCCTGGACGGAGTGTTATTTCGACGATCATTTACTAAGCCTTTGCTAAGATGCGTCAAAACTCACATCATCACCAATTTGCTCTATGAGGTCCATGATGGAGTTGTGGCGGATATCCTGGTGCTCACACTCTCGCTGACAAAATTAAATTTCAGGGATTTTATTGGCCTACGATGAGGAGAGATGCGCAGGAGTACGTAAGAAAATGTGACAAATGCCAATGGTTTGCAGACATTCCTAGACTACCATCAACAGAGCAGACTCTAGTAGTACCATCGTGGTCGTTTGATACGTGGGGGATTGATCTAATTGGACCGTTCCCAACTGCTCGAGGAGGTATTAAATACGCCGTGGTGGCCGTGGACTATTTTACAAAGTGGACAGAAGCAAAGGCCTTAGCCACTATCTCCGAGGAGGATGTTATTAATTTCATCCACGATCACATATGGTGCAGATTTGGGGTTTCCCGAGCAATAATTTTGGACAATGGCACTCAGTTCTCTACAAAATTCACTGCTGAATGTGAGAAATGAAAGTACAATACCGCCAATCCGCAGTAGCTTACCCCCAGGGGAAAGGTCAAGCTGAGGCCGCGAACAAATTAGTCCTGACCGCCCTAAAGAAAAATTTGGAAGGACGAGGAGGACGATGGCTGGACGAGCTCTAGACCGCGTTATGGGTTGTCCGCATGACGATCAGAAATTCAACAGGCGAAACTCCTTTCTCACTCACGTATGGGTCAGAGGTAATGGCTCCAGTGGAGGTAGCCCTACCCTCGTACAGAGTCACATACTTCGATGAGTCTCAAAATGAGACAAACAGAAGGTATGACCTGGACGATCTCGAAGAAAAGAGAATACGAGCAATTGAAAAAATGGTGAACTACAAGCAAAAGGCGAAGAAGCATCATGATAAGAGAGTGAATATGAGAAGTTTTTCGGTTGGAGGTTGGGTACTCAAAAATGTTGAGGTACAAGGGACCCAAGCTGGTTTCCACAAGCTCTCCCCAAAGTGGGAAGGTCCGTACGAAGTTACCCAAATAATCAAAGAGGGTACCTACAGATTGCGGACAAAGGAAGGAAAATACCTCAAGAACGCTTGGAATAGCGATCACCTCAGAAAGTATTTCTTTTAAAATCCTTGTAAAATGTAAGGGTGATAGAGGCAATAAATGTATGATGGTTGAACAAAATTTTTGTGCAAAGTTAGTAGTAAAAACTGTTGTAGCAACATACCCACCAGCTTCAAAAGCTAAAGTGGATGCTCGCAAGCGGATGCCAGTGGGTAAAAGGGCCAACATTTGAGCCCCTACCTACTGATGCGCAAAGATCCATTAAGATCGCACGCCTATATGTGTATAAAGGCCATTAAGCCCGTACTCGATCACGGACAAGACTCTCTGTCCTGTCCGCGTGAACCACCAAAAATAAGTGGATATAGATGCAAGTGGGGACAAAGGCCAAAGTTCGGACCCACTAAATGCGCGTAGGCCTTAGTTGGCTGTTGACCGCACGCCTGTATGTACAAAGGCCAACACATGAGCCCGATACTTGATCGCCACAAGACTCCAAAGAGTCAGACCGTGTGAACCACCAATAGTGGATACAGATGCCGGTGGGTTAAAGGGCCAACATGCCCCTACCTACTGTTGCGTGGACTATTGCCTCACGGCCACAATCTGCATGCCCAATGAAAGAAGCTTGCCTTGGCTCTTTTAAAATTACACCACGGATTTAAAAAATCTAAATAAGTGTAAGTGGAAGGGAGTGATCAAAGAAGTTTTGAAATCCAAATAGACAAAAGGAGGTCAAGACCTCAAAATTGTCCAAGGCCATAACAAACGCGGTCATAGAGAAAAAGGGCTGACTCTCACAAAAAACTTAAAGACGTTTTGAATAAAGAGTTATAAACTCATAAACGCAGTCAGAAGGCCTAACATGCCCCTAAACCACGACGGTGAGTCAACTAATTGTTCCAAGTCGTAAGCTGGAAAAAAGAAAAATTAAGAGTACAAGCCTAAGGAAAAGCATTGATATAAGTATCCAAGTATCACATATTGCCAAAAGAAAAATAGTTTATAAAGACGAGCAGTTGAATAAAAATACGTCTATTAATAGAAAAATGATTTACATAAATCCTACAATCTATTACAGAAGGAAAAATATAAAATCCTAAGCTAGAGGTTGGTTAGAGGGAGCAATCTCTTTGGCTGCCTCGGTGGTGGGTGTTGGAGAAGGAAGATCAGGAGCTGTGGAAGGTTCAGTTGAAGCTAGGGCAGAAGCTGGTTGCAATCCAAACAAATCGCTAACTGCAGGCCCGTTTGGGAAAAGGCGAGCAACAACTTCTTCGTAAGAGAGCTTCTCGTCTCCAAACCTCATCTCATCCATCTGCGCGATGAGGCTTGTGGCGGTCACCGCGGCAACGGGAGGCAAGGATGAGGCAGCATAGAGCTCCAGATTTTTAACCTCCTCCTCAGCCAGAGGGACCAATGCATGCCCAGGCAGGAAAAGAGCATCAGTGGAGATCAATGAGCCTATTAAGGCCAACTGCTCCACTGAAAACTTGCCCGTGGCAGCAAAGTTCCATAGCTGCGTTTGGCAGGCAATCTCATACTGCACGGAAGCCTCGTTGGATATTGATTCTTGATATTCCGTGGAGTTTTTAAACTCTTCAACTGCCTCCATGCAGGCAGCGAGCAGCATGGCCTCCCTCTCCAGCTGAAACTACGTTAAAGGTAGCAGTTTTTCCGAGAGCTCGTCAGCTTTAGCCTCCAGGACCAAGAATTGCTTCTTAGAAGCCTCCAGCCTATCCAAAAGCTCATCATTCCTCTTCTCAAGGTCCGCCTTGTGACCGCGGAGCTCATCCCGCGCACCCTTGGCCTTCTCCAAGTCCTTCTCGACCACAGCCAACCGGTCCCCAAATCCCTTCAAATCGGTCTCCTTCTCAGCCAGAGAGTCAGTCAGGGTCCTCACCCTCTCCTCAGCCTTAAACAGATCCCTGCACTTGTCCGCAAGAATCTTGGTCTGCTCGGAGAAGTCGGCAGCCTACTCGTCTGAGATCTCCCTCAGTCGCATTATTTTGTTGCCTGCCTGCATAAGAAAGGATCAGTGGGTGCAATAAAGGTTGAAAGGCCAAGTCAGAGTGCCGAAGGGGACAGGTCCTACCTCAGTAAAGGCCAGGTCGATATCCCCCATCAGGGCAGAGGCATTCTTCTTGACCGCTACGTTCTTGTAGAAGTCAGGAGAGTAGATCCGATTCAGCAGGCCAAGCCCGGCAACAGATTGATGGGGCCCGCAGGCATAGAGATCTACCCCTATGATTGTGGGTACCTTATCTAATTTCTTTTTGAGCACCCACGCTTCTTCGCGGGTGTTGAGGGGATCGAGATTGTAGGAGTGGGAATAAATGGTTCCCCCTAGTTTGGGTAGAGACCGGGGCAGTGAAAGTGGAGGCTTGGGCCTGTGTGCCATCCCCCTTGTGAGTTTTGTGCACCCTATCCTTGGCTGCCATCTCCGCTTCGGAGGCAGACCTCTTCATTGGAGGATCTGTTTGACCGGTGTGACCGGTAGAGATTGTGCGGTCAGCAGGACTGGAGCCGCGGATAGCAGAAGCTGGGGGAGGACCCTTGGGCGGTGGAGGCAAATCCTTGTTGGTAACTACCTTCACTCCGACCAGAGTAGAGCCAGTAGATCTGTTAGACACGGGCAGAGACACGCCCTTCCTTGCAACTCCGCCCAAGGCCGCTTGCCTGGTCGGCTTATCTTTTGCCTCTTGGCGTAGTTTCTGGGCCTTCAGTTCGTTAGCAGAAAGCCTGGCCATATTACAAGTACTCTGCGGGATCTGCTCTGAAATAAAAAATAGTAGGTTAAAAGCAGTCTGAGAAGTCAGAAAGCAACTAAAAGAGCTGTTTTCTCAAAGACAAGAGTAGAGACCAATCCATTCCGGGGGGTTCACAGACCGCGCCGATCATGCAAGTCTTGCAATCAGCCTCAAAATCAAAAAAACTCGTGCACCCTCCAATTCGGGTCATGAAGTTGGGGCCCTATTTCTATCCTAGGGGCGTAAAAGCCTCCCTCTCTTTGAGGGGCCACCCCTGAGTAGATCAGTAAGGGCTCACTGTCCACAATGGCGCCCATATCAAACACGGGCTGCATTCCCTCAATTATGTACATGGCCAAGTAAGTCTCCAGGGCAATTCGTAGGGCCTCAAACAGAGCTGGACTAGGGTAAGAGCTGGCGGCAACCCTAACTGGGGCGAGGATGTCAGGTCTTGAAAAGAACCACCCGAACTTGGACTCGATGACCAGAATGTTCTTCTGGTTCCATTGGTCAAACTTATTGGTGGGAGCTGAAAAGGTCCGGGCAGAGTTGTTCTTCGCTTTCAGCCCCAAGTTGTCGTTGATTATTTGATTCTGGAAGTAGGCGTAAAGCCCAGAAAGGGTAGGCTCGTAACCCAAAACCCTGCAAACGGTTATAAAAGAAACCAAGGATCTGATGGAGTTAGGGTTCAGGTGCATAGGAAGGCACCGGTTGAAGTTGAGGAATTCGTTGATGAAGCGGTCTAAGGGAAGTCTCTGTTGGTGTTATGCCCTAGGCCTATGGTTGATAAACTTATGTGTTGACATTATTTATTATTATATGAAATGTTTATCATTTGATTATTATATGTTTTGCATGTTTGTTTATAATAATCTCCGTCCCTAATTATTATGTGAATAATTAGTATAAATGTTAATGGATAATCATATAATGATTATATGCATGGAGATGCACATTAAATTTATGGGTACTTGTTAGAGAACAAGTGACTGGACTTGACCCGTATGAGATTTATGTCATGGTCAAATGTCAAAATTAAATCTCATATGGTCACTTCATTTAGTCCCTAGACCTGAGATTATCATGACCTTACATATGATGAAAGTCATGTTTGATTTTAGTCAAACGATATCTTAACACGATATTTATAAAGGCTAATTTTGACATGATCGGAATCATGATGGGAAGGATGATAAGTCAAGATGGAATTTGTCCCTCGAAAGAGAGATGTTTTGCTTGGGCCCCTCGATGAGTGATAATGATGAAAGTGTATGGCCATACCCCAATTCGATTGGATTATCATTATCTCAAGATCGAGAAAGCATTGAACAAAGTATAAGTTGACATGGACCATGACTTGTGTTCAATATAACATCGTGAGACAAAGGGAGAAATGGAAGTGTACCATTGGAAATGTGAACTCTTACGTTATATTATTTGGGTAGACATAATGGCTTGCTAGAGTCCGCTTATGTCTTATGAGGATCGATATGATCGAGCTCATTGCCAACATAATATAATCCTATTGGGTCACACACAATTGGAATGAATTTGATAAACCAAGGGAAGAATGATTGAGAAACTCTTTATCAGTCTTGCTTGGTCGTACGATAGAACCATTCCATGGGATTCGTCTGGTCGTGCGACACAACAAGACCTCAGAAGCAGTTTGAAGACTGGTTTCCTAATTTGATTAGGAAACATATTTTATACTAATGTAGTATAAATATGAAGGTCTGTCAACCCAAAAACCCTAGCCGAAATTCATAAAAGAAAATCACTATATTCTCAATATTCTTCCAAGGTTTAAAGGATCTAGCAATCTTCAAGAAGAGTTCTTGGATTCATTCAAAGGTGTGGATACCGAAAGAGGGTCTTCGCTCATTCATTGATCAAGGCCTAGAGTTCAAGTAATCTGAAGAACGAAGTTTGTGATTCGAAATCACATTGTTAAATCGTTCGATAGCTCAAGAACGGAAAGCGTTTAAGGTTGGTTTTATCTATCTCATAGTATTCAAATTAATTGTATAGAACGGATCCTAGGCTCCTTGGGTTTTATGTTATTACATGCTTAATTTCGCTGCGCATGGACCCGTAAAACCCAACAGTGGTATCAGAGCCCCGTTCGTATCATTAAGATTGAATTAACATGCTAGAAAAGTGATATAAATTGTTTATATATTCTTTTGCATGTTTCGTATGCGATAGATTGATTGTTTTTTAAACAATATGCCTAAGTCGTGTTCTAATGATATTGAATTAAATCTGTTAAAAGTCGTTTACATGATTTAATTGCTCTGTGATTTAGAATTGATGTAATCTGCAAATATGGCTTCATGGTGTCACGCGACATAGTAGGTCTATGTCACGCGACAAATCATGGTTGATGCCCTTTCTAAGTCGTGTGACATATCGTGACTCTGGGAGTCTCTGTCACGCGACAAATCAAGCCCAATCTAGGCAGATTCAGTTTGTTGAACAATTTTGCCAATCTGTAAATGTGTTTACAATCTGATATATTTATGCATTAATCTGGATGCTATAAATTTATGGAAATAAAGTTTATAGGCTATGCTAGATTAATTCTTCGATTGTGCATGCTTAGTTAATTAAAATATGATTTTATTAATTGTTGCGATGCATGTATTATGTGTTCTTACATGTTAAGAATCTTGTTAGATGTTTAGTTGAAACATTATGTTGTAATTTCCTAATTGTTTAGATTTAAACATTGAAATTTTGATTTTATGATTGTTTATGAGAAACAAGTCATTTTACGCAAGATTTGAAAGGAAATTGATTGTTTATATAAAGTGTTGATTATGTTGCAAATCAGATCTGATTTCTGATTGTGCATGTCTAGGAAAGTTCTGTCAAAGGAGAGATTTGATACTTAAGTAGTCCTTGTGGCTCACCTATCTTCCTGGGAACTTACCTGGTGCACGATTATGATTATCTTTCCTGATATGCTTATAATCTACTTTAAAGAACCTTCATTCAACTTTTAAGTTCTTTATGTCAATTCATGATTAAAACAATTGAGACCATTCGGATAGTTTTGGGTGGGCTTGCCATAGCAAGGTATTTTGATTCTATTCGTATGCGAGCAAGATGAGGAAATGGTGGTTCCTATACGTTTAAAATGAATGAACTTAATTGGGTTATCAAAATGATTTTGGACCCAAGGCAGAAGATGAGATTAAAATATGCTTAGACATATGATGTCTTGAATAAATCTCGTAAAAGATCTAAGAGTCATATATGTGATATGATTGATGTTTCTACCTAATTAATTTAATTTTGAGCGGTTTGCCATAGCAAACTTGAAATTAAATTAAAGTTGGATCTTAGCCCATTAAATGTATATTATGCTTATTTGCATTGGAAGGTGTATAATTTAGTGGGAGCATTTATTTGTTATAAATGCATTATGCTTTTCATATAATATGTGTTACTTATATGTGCTCATATTTTATGCATATCTTTTTGTAGAATAAATGACATCAAACAATAATCACTGTCACTGCGATCTGTCCTTGAGAAGGAAAAATTGGAAGAGAACGGTACAAACTATATGGATTGGATCCGTAGCGTGAGAATTGTTCTCAGGCAAGAGGAGAAATTGTACGTTCTCGAGGAACCTATTCCACCTGAACCTGTTGCCAATGCTACTAGGGCGGTTAGGGACCAATATCTGAAACACAAGCATGATTCCACTGATGTTGGTTGCCTCATGCTCTCCGCCATGTGCAAGAGCCTTCAGAAGGATCTTGAGCACTTGGGGACAGTTGATCTCAACAATCGACTGATGAAAATGTTCCAAGTTCAAGCTAGGCAAGAAAGGTACAACACAGTTAAGGCCCTAACCTTATGCAAGATGAGTGAAGGGAAAGCTGTTGGTCCTCATGCTCTAAAGATGAAGGGCCACATCGAGCATCTTGAAAGGCTCGATTTTCCGATTAGCCAAGAGTTGGCTACTGACTTGATATTGAATTCATTGCCCGAAGGTTTTAGTAATTTTATAATGAACTATAACATGGGGAACATGAATAGGAACCTTTCCGAGTTAGTTCAAATGTTGAACACTACGGAAACTAATATCGTCAAAAGGAAAACTGCCGATCAAGTGTTGATGGTTAACAAGGGGAAGGGTTTCAAGGGTAAAGGAAAGGCAAAAGTTGCTAATCTGAAGGCAAATGTTGTCAAACCCAAAGAGGGTGCCAAACCCAAAGAGGCTAAGTCCAAGTCCCAAGAGGACGCAGTCTGCTTCCATTGCAATGAGATTGGTCATTGGAGGAGAAACTGCACAAAGTACAAGGAAGCGCTGAAGAAGAGCAAAGGAGTTGCTTCGACTTCAGGTATCTTTGTTATAGTTATGTTACTATCTACTTCTAGTTCTTCGGTATTGGATACCGGATGTGGAACTCACATTTGTCTAAATGTGCAGGGTCTAAAGAACAGAAGGATGCTTGAGGAAGGTGAAGTGGACCTACGTGTGGAAAATGGAGCAAGAGTTGCTGCATTAGCCGTAGGAACTTATGAAGTTACTTTACCTAGTGGACTAATACTTGTTTTGAACAATTGTTATTACGTTTCAGCTTTAAGTAGGAATATTATTTCGATTTCATGTTTGGATAATGAAGGTTTTAATTTTCTTATATGTGATAAGAAATTTTCTATTTACAAGAGTGATATGCATTATTGTACTGCTATTTCATTCAATGGCCTTTATATCCTTGATGTTGAAAATCGTGATAATGATATCCATAACATTAACAAGAAATCTAAACCCAATGATGTAAACCACACTTACTTATGGCATTGTCGTCTTGGCCATATAAATGAGAAACGCATTTCCAAATTCCACAAAGATGGATTTTTGGACTCACATGATTATGAATCATATGAGACATGTGAATCTTGTTTACTTGACAAGATGACCAAGGACCCATTTACCAAAACCGGTGAAAGGGCGGGCGACTTATTAGGACTCATACATACCGATGTATGTGGGCCTATGAGTAGCGATGCTAGGAGAGGATTTCGGTACTTCATAACATTCACTGATGATTATAGTAGATTTGGATATGTTTATCTAATGAAACATAAAAGTGAATCGTTTGAGATATTTCGAATATTTCAAAATGAGGTGCAAAATCAACTTGGCAAAACTATTAAGGTACTTCGATCCGATCGAGGTGGCGAATATTTGAGCCAAGAATTTGACAGTCATCTTAAGAGTTGTGGAATCGTTTCAGAACTCTCTCCACCCGAAACGCCACGATGGAATGGTGTGTCCGAAAGGAGGAATAGAACTTTGTTGGACATGGTTCGTTCTATGATGAGTCAAGTTGAGCTTCCTGTATCCTTTTGGGGACATGCACTAGAAACTGCTGCTTTCACTATAAACCGAGTTCCTACTAAATCGGTTCAAAAGACCCCATATGAGATGTGGCATGGAAGAAAACCTAGTTTGTGTTTCATGAAGATTTGGGGTTGCGATGCATATGTCAAGAAATTAACTTCTGACAAGCTAGCACCCAAGTCTGGTAAATGTGTTTTCGTGGGTTATCCTAAGGAAACTAAAGGATACTATTTCTACAATCGAAACGAGAACAAAGTGTTTGTTGCTCGAAATGGTACTTTCTTAGAAAAGGAGTTTCTTCGCAAAGGAACCAGTGGGAGTAAAATAGATCTCGAAGAAGTTCGAGAACCCGAAAACAACATTGAACCAATGGTAGAAACTGAACCAAGTTCACAATTAGTTGTGGAACCGGCTCAAGATGCACAAGTTCTTCGCCGAAGTGGTAGGTCACGATTCGAACCCGAGAGATATAGATTTCTCGTTAAAGAAAATGATGAAGTAGAGTTAATCGAAAACGATGAACATACTTGCTATCAAGAGGCGATGTCCGCTCCTGATTCGGAAAAATGGCAAGAAGCCATGAAGTCCGAATTACAATCCATGGCTGATAATCAAGTTTGGAACTTGATTGATCCACCCGAAGGTGTAAAAACCATAGGGTGCAAATGGGTCTTCAAGAAGAAGACCGACATGGATGGGAAGGTGCACACCTATAAGGCTAGGCTCGTAGCTAAAGGATATAGGCAGATTCATGGCATCGACTATGATGAAACCTTCTCGCCTGTAGCTATGCTTAAGTCTATTAGAATTTTAATTGCCATAGCCGCATATTATGAGTATGAGATATGGCAAATGGATGTCAAAACAGCTTTCCTAAATGGGAAGTTACTTAAGGATGCATACATGATACAACCTGAAGGCTTTGTCAGTTCAGAAAATTCTAACAAGGTGTGTAAGTTGCAGAAATCCATTTATGGATTGAAGCAAGCTTCTAGGAGTTGGAATCTACGTTTTGATGAGGCAATCAAGGAGTTTGGCTTTATCAAGAATGAAGATGAACCCTGTGTATACAAGAAAATTAGTGGGAGCATAGCACTATTTTTAGTATTGTATGTCGATGATATCTTACTAATTGGAAATGACATTCCTGCACTACAGACTGTCAAGTCTTGGTTAGGGAAGTGCTTTTCAATGAAAGATATGGGTGAAGCTGCGTATATCCTTGGTATCAAGATCTATAGAGATAGATCTAAAAGGATGATTGGTTTAAGTCAAAGTACTTACTTTGACAAGGTTCTTAGAATATTCCAAATGGAAAATTCTAAAAGAGGAAACTTGCCAATGTTGCATGGTATATCTCTTAGCAAGATTCAAAGTCCTAATACTAATGATGAGCGAAAGAGAATGAATGGTATTCCATATGCTTCGGCTATTGGGTCTATCATGTATGCTATGTTATGTACTAGACCCGATATTTCGTGTGCTCTAAGCATGACGAGTAGGTACCAATCGGATTCCGGCGAACCACATTGGATAGCAGTCAAGAATATCATCAAGTACTTGCGAAGAACTAAGGATGTATTCTTGGTCTTTGGAGGAATGGAAGAAGATCTTGTAGTTAAAGGCTACACAGATGCTAGCTTCCAAACCGACAAGGATGATTTCAGATCGCAGTTTGGATTTTTGTTTACGCTGAATGGAGGCACTGTGAGTTGGAAAAATTCCAAGCAAAGTACCGTCGCTGATTCTATAACCGAAGCTGAGTACATAGCGGCATCCGATGTAGCTAAGGAAGCAGTTTGGATCAAAAAGTTCATTAGTGATTTGAAAGTCATTCCAAGCATCAAAGACCCTATTGAACATTACTGTGACAAAAATGGTGCCATTGCTCAAGCAAAGGAACCAAGATCACACCAGATATCCAAACACATACTTCGACGTTTCCACATTATTCGAGAGATATGTGAAATGGAAGACGTAAAGATATGCAGAGTAGACACTAATGACAACGTGGCGGACCCATTAACTAAGGCTATCCCGCAAGCTAAGCATGATGGTCATGTTAGGTCCGTGGGTATTCGATACATGGTAGATTGGGCCTAGTGCAAGTGGGAGACTGTTGGTGTTATGCCCAAGGCCTATGGTTGATAGACTTATGTGTTGACATTATTTATTATTATATGAAATGTTTATCATTTAATTATTATATGTTTTGCATATTTGTTTATAATAATCTCCGTCCCTAATTATTATGTGAATAATTAGTATAAATGTTAATGGATAATCATATGATGATTATATGCATGGAGATGCACATTAAATTTATGGGTAATTGTTAGAGAACAAGTGACTGGACTTGACCCGTATGAGATTTATGTCATGGTCAAATGTCATAATTAAATCTCATATGGTCACTTCATTTAGTCCCTAGACCTGAGATTATCATGACCTTACATATGATGAAAGTCATGTTTGATTTTAGTCAAACGATATCTTAACACGATATTTATAAAGGCTAATTTTGGCATGATCAGAATCATGATGGGAAGGATGATAAGTCAAGATGGAATTTGTCCCTCGAAAGAGAGATGTTTTGCTTGGGCCCCTCGATGAGTGATAATGATGAAAGTGTATGGCCATACCCCAATTCGATTGGATTATCATTATACTCAAGATCGAGAAAGCATTGAACAAAGTACAAGTTGACATGGACCATGACTTGTGTTCAATATAACATCGCGAGACAAAGGGAGAAATGGAAGTGTACCATTGGAAACGTGAACTCTTACGTTATATTATTTGGGTAGACATAATGGCTTGCTAGAGTCCGCTTATGTCTTATGAGGATCGATATGATCGAGCTCATTGCCAACATAATATAATCCTATTGGGTCACACACAATTGGAATGAATTTGATAAACCAAGGGAAGAATGATTGAGAAACTCTTTATCAGTCTTGCTTGGTCGTGCGACAGTACCATTCCATGGGACTCGTCTGGTCGTGCGACACAACAAGACCTCAGAAGCGGTTTGAAGACTGGTTTCCTAATTTGATTAGGAAACATATTTTATACTAATGTAGTATAAATATGAAGGTCTGTCAACCCAAAAACCCTAGCCGAAATTCACAAAAGAAAATCACTATATTCTCAATATTCTTCCAAGGTTTAAAGGATCTAGCAATCTTCAAGAAGAGTTCTTGGATTCATTCAAAGGTGTGGATACCGAAAGAGGGTCTTCGCTCATTCATTGATCAAGTCCTAGAGTTCAAGCAATCTGAAGAACGAAGTTTGTGATTTGAAATCACATTGTTAAATCGTTCGATAGCTCAAGAACGGAAAGCGTTCAAGGTTGGTTTTATCTATCTCATAGTATTCAAATTAATTGTATAGAACGGATCCTAGGCTCCTTGGATTTTATGTTATTAGATGCTTAATTCCGCTGCGCATGGACCCGTAAAACCCAACAGTCTCAGCCCATTCTCAAATTGAGCACCATAAAAGACACAGGCCCTATTGTCCTCGCGGACATCAGCCACTGTTTTCGGTCTCAGTCTCTTCTTCTTTGTCTCCACCTCCTGAAGAGGACGAACGCGGAATTGTTTAGGATCCACGTTGTAAGTGATATAAATTTCTACCTCCCAGTCAATGGAGGCTACCTCCTTGCCCTTCCTTTTCTTGCCACGGCCATGTTTGGCTCCAACAGCATGACTTTTGCCGCGGGCAGGTGTAAGTACCCAAATCTGGCTCATGCCTTCCGGTTAAGTTTTTCGACAATTCCCCAAACTTTCCTAAAGTTCAGGGGCAATTTGGAAACTTTTCCAAACCTTCCGAGGGGCGAAGGACTTGCTAAGAATTAAAATTCCACGTAGTCCTTCGCTGGAAAAGCCCTTCTAGAAGGCCACCTTGCATGGTTCTAGAAATAAGCTGAGTCATCTCTGGATAAGACCGCACGGCCTCATTAGCCCAGGGGTTACAGCCGCGCGGCTTCATTAGCCATTGCCAGAGTGCCTATAAATAGAGGCCTCCTCTACCCATTTTCATATACAATTTTCAGTAGTGTTACTCTGCCAAAATACTACCACGAAATTCCAGAGAGCTGAGAGTACCAAAAACCACCTCCCTCCTCTTCAAAATCCTTCAAAAGTTGGTCCTTCCTTAGGCAAACTTCAAGGAGATAGAGGGACACCACCATTGGTAACCTCTCCTCCTCTTTATCTTGAAATATACTTGTCATTATGTGATATATTGCTCCTTGCTTTACATATTGCTATATACTTGCTTGGTACTTGATATATTGTCATTAAAGATCCCATCTTTAGGCATGTAAATCATATTACCCCCATTCCCCTATCACATAGGATCCATGGAAGATTCAACCCAAGGATGAAAAATAAGACCTCAAAAAGGCTTGTTCTAGGGTGGTTCTCTCACATGGTGATGTGAGAAATAGCATCCTTGCATATAAAAATGTCATCTTTATATATAAAGTAGCATCCTTTGCACTTAAGATACCATCTTTGCATATAAAGTAGCATCATTTGCACTTAAGATACCATCTTTGCATATAAAGTAGCATCCTTTGCATCAAAAATAGTATCTTTTCACATTAAAATGTCATCCTTTCATTAAAAATGTCATCTTTAGATTAAAATGCATTCCCCATGTCCCTCATGGTTGGATCTCTCTCCTAGGATTGCCTAGTAACCTTCATAAGGCACAAAAAGGCATAGGATGAGTATAAAGATCCAATCTTTATACCCCTCCCCTAGTCCCCTTTGGTACTTGGAGCAACATCTTGGAGCAAAATGGTGTAAAGGTCCTATCTTTACATCATTTCCTCCACTTAAAGATGCCATAGATGGATTCTCCTTTAGAAAAGGATGAACTTGAGCCACATATCTCCGATTATCACTTGAGACGAGCATAAATGTCCCGAAAGAGCTCAAATCGTCTCAAGATGTAGGATTGATGGGCAAAGGTCATTCCTTTCTAAAGAGTCTCATCCTTGGACTATAAAAACGGTGTCCCTATCCCGATCACATGTGATCCAAGGTCTCATCATGATGATCATAAGTCCAAGATGAGAACGGGACCAAAGTCCCGAACATATCAAAAATCCAAGGAATCCCTAGCGATAACCAACTCATGGTTTATACGTCCGGAAGATCACTTGGTACATTCCCTTTTTTCAAAACACACATCCCACACACGAAAACACTAAGGCAAGCATGAAAAGCGGATCTTGGAAGACTTGCTTCGGCAAGGCTACTTGGGTGAATGACGATCCGTTCTTCCCAAGGGGTAACTTAACCTCCGGACCCAAATCCTTTTTTTCAAAGTTTTGAGGAAATCAAAATGGTGTGGCGACTCCGTTTTTCAATTTAAACCGGACGTTTCCAAACTGATGTGAGGCGGTGATCCCCCTTACACGAGAAAGTGGTTTCCAAATAAAAAAAATATAAAAAGAGAGCCGCTAATCTTGGGCACCACATTCACAGTTTGGCGACTCTGCTGGGGACTAAACCAAAGGAGAAAACTTTCATTTTTAAAAAAAAAAAAAATGATACCCGGTATATAGGTGAAAACCATTAACCTTCCTGTATCGCTTCCTCACCCGAGGCTTGGGATAAATTGTGGTCTAACAATCCCACGTACCGGTATCTCTTTTCGAAAAAAAAAGGAAAGCTTTTCCGAGTGGGTTAGCCTTCCGCCACGGATCTGCCTCTCATGCTTACCTTATTTTCCTTGCATTGCATTGCATGCATCTTTGGTTCTTGGAATTGTGCACATTCTGAACACTGAATAGGAAGCTTGCTGGAAGCTGAAAAGGTGCCAAAAGGCCAAGAAAATAGCCTGCAGATCAAAGAAATTGGAACCTGGAAAATTGCTTGATGCAGCCGTACGGCTTAATCCTTCCTGGATTCTGGCCGGGCGGCTTCATTAGCAATTCCACCAGGACACTTTTGAGGTTAATCTGGCAGCCTTGGCAGCTTGGGGCTATTCAGTTCCAAGACTGACCGAGGCTCCCAGAAAATTTACGTGCTTATCTGCTGCATTTTCCCCCATCCCGAAAAATCATTCATTTAAAACACATTTCTGAAAATTTCTGTTTTAACTCAAAAAGGAATATTTTTAGGAGGCCGCACACTACGTGCACCATATATATCCTGTACACTTTTGCACACACGTCCCTTTAACCCGGGGTGGTTGTTCAGTTGCAGTCACAGACAGTATTACGATTCTCCCGGGCGCGCACGGAATCATCCCAAACTCCCCATGGCAGCCAGTGTCGACCAATGCATAGTCCGTGTCACACATTTCAAAATCGTGACTTTTGGTTGGTTTTTGGTCTAGTCCGTGTCATATAGCCCAGTTGCATACCCCCGTAAAGGTCAAACCTTAGCCCATGACGGAAGTCGAGATCCTTCACGCAAGCGAAACTCTGCCGAAATTCCGTCAAGGAAAAATTGGCAGAATCTTGACTCCGGCATTGACTTTGACTTTGACCTGCACGGGATGCGTAAGAGTCGAGACCGAGTCCGTGCCAAAATTCCAAAGATCTTTCGTGCAAGCGGAGCTCTGCCAAAATTCCGACAAGGAAAAATTGGCAAGATCTTGACCCGGCATTGACTTTGACTTTGACTCACGCAACGTATGCAATGAAGTTCAATGTGACACTGAGTCATTTGGCTTTTACCGCCCGACCCATACCTATTATCTTCTTGGACATTGCCAAAAGTCAAAACGTCAATCGCGCAAGCGAAACTCTGCCGAAATTCCGTTAAGGCTGAAAGACGAGACTTTTCCGGCATTGTCTTGACCATAATCCGCATCGCTCGCGCGTTAAAAGTTCCTATGACCTACTAGACCCGTTAGGAGCGTTCTTCTCTCTCGGTCGGTGGGATCCGTGTGCCCTATAGGACCCTCGCCCGGGGCTGTCCACCCTGGGAGGTCGAAATACAGGTGGAATACGAGGGGCTTATAGACGTAGTGACGGAACCCACTGATCCAGGATCTAGAGTAGTTGCGAAAAAGAAGGGCAGAACCCCTTTTCCAACCAAATAGAAATTAATAAAAGACACCGTTTAAGTAAACTGAAAGATTCTTAATTTGCATATTGCTTGAGCCTTCAGCCTAAACACCTACCCCGAGTCTAAACCTCTCCTATCCCTTTCCCGCAGCGAGAAAGAAGTGGGTGAGAATACCGGGTCAGCGGCTTGTTAGCGCAGATTTCTCAGATAGCTCGCTAGAATCCTCAGTTTTGTCAGTCCAGAGAGCCAGAATGGCCGATTTGACAGAAAACAGCAGTGGTTTGGGTAACCAGATGACTAGGGAAGAAGAGCTAGCCTTAGCCTTGGAAAATAGTCGTAAGGTCCATGAGGAACAACAAGCCATGCTCATTGATGCACTCCGTCGTCATGGGGTTCAGATAGTGGTTGAGTCCAACGGTTCCTTGGTTATGGTAGAAGATGAGACTCTAGAAGCAGCCATCTCAGCTCCCCTAGCCTATATCCAATGCCCTCCTCCATCTGCATATAATCCCTTACCAAGGACTACCCCTTTTCAGTCCTTTCCGATGTCCCAGGCCATCAGGGTCCCGATGCCCTCGCCTCCTCAGATAAGACCCAGCTTTGTTCCCTACCAACAGAGAGCAAATGCCACAGCTATCCCAGTTACTCAACCTCTGCATCACCCCATAGGATTCACTCCCCCTCCTCAGCATAAGCCAAATTTCATTATCCCAGAATTCCAGTATCAGCCTGACCTTTCCAACTTTGCAACACCTGTGAATTTGCCTATCTCCCAGACAGTGACAGTGAAGAGTCAATCGGAAATGAGAATAGTAATGGATGGATTTACAGTGATGATGACAGTTCAGTAGAAGGAATGAACCTGGAGCCAATGGAAGTGAAACCCGGAGGACAAGATGGAGTAGAAAATCACAAGCCTGGAATGGGGAACTATATCACTTCAAAGTGTGTCTGTCGCCTTTGCAAGGGCTCGGAAGAGAAAATGGATGCAAGCTCAGATGAGGCAGGGTATGAATTCCACATCCTAGAATTCAACACTCCTTACAAAGACCTGGTCGGTGAATGGAGAAACATAATCGAAGCTTTGGTAAAGAGGAAGTGGGCTCCGCCGATCTAGAACACGTAAGCGTCATTGAGGCTAAACCCCCATCGGGAAGAGTAGACTCCATTGCTGTGCTAAGGGTCACCCCTGAGAGCTTGTCCGAAGAAGAATGTATGGAGGCTCTATAAAGAGTCCTAAAGTTTGAAGCGACCCTGGTCCCCTTCCTATCTTACGACGACAATGATGTTTTCTTGGTAATCTCCAAGTCAGAGGAAGAGTCCAGAATACCCCTTATATGGCGCAAAGTATCCCGACCTGCTTTTGCCCTCCTTGGTTATCAGAGTCAAGATGAGAGTTCCCACATGAGTTCTTGTGGTGATGCTTGAAGAAGACGAGTCGAATTCCGGAAGGAACGGTAGAGGAGTGGTTAGCCCGAAGCGAAAAAGCCCGGAAAACCCTCAGACGGTAGAAAACAGGAACCTGCCATGAGGTTTGACCCTGCAGAAATCCTTCTCGATGATGGAATCTCCCACTTCAAAAAGTGTTTGGCCAATGTCAAAGATGCCGTCAGAAGATTGACCCCTAGAGAAAGAAGGGATATGCTTGACAGTGATGAGGAATGTGACCCCGCTCTGTTGAAAAAGTTGCTAGGTCCAGGTGAGGAAGCCATTAGAAAACCTCCAAATCCTGGGAGCGATAATTCCTGTTGCATGTTGACCCTGAAAAGCCTGAATGAAACTGTCAAGGCTTTGAGTGAGGAAGACGAAACTGAAATCAGCCGATTGCTAAGCCAATTGAGGAGCCAGGATTCAGAAAAGGCCAGAAAGACGGTGACCTGGGATTAGATTCGGGAAGCTGCCTATGCCTGGTAGTGCTGTTAATCAGATTAACCAGCAGAGTTGGTCATATGCCAGCAAGAGTCCACCTCTAACTTTGAAGGAGCTGAAGGAATCCTCTGGTAGGACTGATGACTCTAAGAGGTCCAATGTCTACGTGATGACTCGGTCTAACCAGATGAGTGTGGAACAGCCTAAGGGTGACAAAAGAAATGTCGTCTCCGAGCCGAAGACAGACAAAAGACCTTACAAGCCAGAAGCAGAAAAGCCGGACTACGAAAAGAGGATCGATGCTGACTCAGGTTGAAGTGTACTCAAGGCCAATATCTCCACTGTGGTCCTTGTTAACTTCCTCGTACCCTCATGGCCTGAAGCTAGAAGAAAGTTTGGCCAAGACCATGGTGCCCATAGATGTCACCCCAGATGAGGTCGTCCAGATGATTAGAAATATACACTATGGAAATATCATCACCTTCACTGACTTGGATCTGCCAAAGTATGGGGCTAGTCATAACGAACCCCTTTACATCACAGTCCGGTTGGAAGAACGCCGATTGCCAAGGGTACTAGTTGACGGAGGGTCTGCAATGAACGTCCTGCCAGCAAAGATGATGGATTTGTTGGATTTGAAACCCACTGATTTGAAGCCTTCTAGTCAGACTATTAAGGCCTACGATTCCACTGCACGATCAGTTCTGGGGATTGCTACTCTCAAGTTGTGATTTGGGAAGAAGGCCATGGATGTTGACTTCCAAGTGATTGACATTCCCATCTCATTTACCGCTCTGCTGGGATGACCTTGGATCCACCAAATAAATGGGGTAGCCTCCACTTTGCACCAATGCGTCAAATTCCAGTCAAGTGATGGGACTATTACTACTATCTATGGAGACAGTGTCATTGTGGAAGGTACCAGCACTGGAGGTATCCCGATACTGGAGATCAAACATGATGATGAAGGGTTTGCCTTGACCGAATTCTCTGTAGCTTCCTCCAAAGCTCAAGTGTGTTGCACCGACCTCACTGCTACCTCCGATAAAATACCCCCTGCCATGCAAATGATGAGAAAAATGGGTTATCTTCCGGGGCTCGGATTGGGTAAAAGACTCCAAGGTCGCAATGCTGTTATTGATGTAAAGGAACAGACTACCAGATACGGCTTGGGATACAAACCGAATTCTCGGGATGACAGAAAGGCTAAGGGAACAGTTTCGGAAAAACAAAGTGAAGGGGTCCGTCTCCATCCTTACAGCTTGTCTCTCGCCCAGTACTTAGTAAGGGGTGGGACCCAACACGATGAAAGTGATAGTCAGATCTCCTTAAGAAAAACTCTTCTGAAAAACCTTGAGAAAGTTCGGGGAAAACCAGCAAATCCTGTTCGGAGAATGTTCCTTGACTTGCCGGACATTCCTGGGGCTACCACTACTGTTCAGAACAAGTATGCCTTTAAAGGAAACCCAGACAGTTTCAAAGAGTCAGCACTCTTCCCATCCGGGGTAATGGATTTCTCCGCCTTCGAGTTAGCTCTTCCGAAGATCAGTCAGATAGAAGCTGCCGGTAGTGAAGACAGTGAGTTGGGTTTGCAAAAGTTGTTTGATGAAGAAGTGCAAAACCCTGATTTGATCGACTTCAGTTCAGATGACGAAGTAGTTGCTTTAATCGGAGACGGTGGTGAAGAGCCTTTTGATCCTCGCACTTTGATGACTAAGACAGAGATGTCGTTGAAAAATTGGGAGACATTCTCAGGGCCGATAGCTAGCCGACAGCAAATGATTATGGAGCTTGGATTGGTACCCCGTCCCTCTCAGCCCAGTCGTGTCAAACACCCTGTCATCCATACAGTTGAGTCAGGAATCTTTGAATTCCAGTCCTCCGAGTCATCCGAAGGCCTCACGCCTGAGGATTATGAATATGTAGCCAATGTCATCTTTCCTTTCGCTTTGAATGAAATGACAGATCTTTCTGAGTATCCCCTTATTGCCAACTTAACAAATGATAAATTAACTCAAAACTTAACAACAGTTAATAATGAATCATTTGAACAAGATGCAAACACACTAAACGAACAATACATTAAAGAAATCTTTAAGCAGGTTACAGACAAAGAGGAAAACCGGGCCCAAGCTGCCGAGGAGGTTTTGACAAGTGTTAACTTGGGTACTGTCGAGGAACCTAAAGAGACACAGATTGGAAACTTCTTCCAGGGGGTTGAACGGGACAGACTGGTCAATCTGCTCAGAGAATACATGGACGTGTTTGCATGGTCATACAGGGATATGCCGGGGCTAGACAGTTCGATTGTAGAGCACAGAATCCCTCTAGCACCAGATGCTAAGCCAGTAAAGCAGAAACTGAGAAAGATCAAGCCAGAATGGTCTCTCCAGGTCAAAGAAGAGATTGAGAAGCTACTGCGGGTAGGATTCATCCTTTGAGAAGCACAGAATCCCTCTAGCACCAATGGGAAGGTGCGCTGTTGTGTAGATTTCCGGGATCTGAACAAGGCCAGCCCCAAGGATGACTATCCCTTACCAAACATAGACATTCTGGTCGACGCCACTGCTAACTACAAAGTCAAATCCTTCGTTGATGGCTTTGCTGGCTACAACCAGATCAAGGTGGTCAAGGAGGACCAAGAAAAGACAGCCTTCACCACACCGTGGGGAACGTACAGCTATACAGTGATGCCATTTGGGCTTAAGAACGCTGGGGCTACGTATCAGAGGGCAGCGACCGCACTCTTTCATGACATGATCCACAAGGAGATTGAGGTCGATGTCGATGACATGATAATCCACTCCAAAGGCGAGGAAGGACAACACTTTGTTGACCTATGAAAGTTCTTTGAGAGGTTGAGACAGCATTCCATGAGACTAAACCCTGCCAAATGCACCTTTGGAGTGACAAGGGGAAAAGTGCTTGGGTATATGGTCATGGAGCGAGGCATTGAATTCGATCCCCGAAAGATCAAGGCCATTATGGACATGAGGCCACCTCGAACCCAGACAGAAGTCAAGAGCTTTATGGGCAAATACAGTACATCAGCCGCTTCATCAACCAACTGACCACCATGTGCGAGCCCATCTTCAAGCTTATGAAGAAGAATGCAGACACAGAGTGGACCGAGGAATGTCAAGATGCCTTTGACCAGATCAAGGCGTACCTAGTACATCCTCCGGTGCTATGCCCCCCACATAGACAGAAACCTCTTCTGCTCTATCTCACTGTCACTGATACGACAGTTGGGGCTATGCTTGCTCAGGAGAAGAAAAACTCTCGGGTAGAAACGTCATTTACTTTGTCAGCCGGAAGCTGCAGGGAAGTGAGCTCAATTACTCAGCATGTGAAAAGACTTGTGCAGGACTGGTCTGGGTAGTCGATAAGCTGAAGCATTACATGCAAGCCCACTCTGTGAACTTGGTCTCAAAAATGGACCCCATCAAGTACATCTTTGACAAGCCTTTCCTCTCGATGCGCCTAGCAAAGTGGTCGTTCTTCTTAGCTGAGTATGACATCAACTATGTGACGAGGAAGGCAATCAAGGGTCAAGCACTGTCAGACCATCTGGCAAACTTCCCTAGTAATGAGGACCGCGGGCCTGAACCCCAATTCCCAGATGAAGGGATCTTCGTAGTTGAGCCTGAGAACCGATGACAACTGTTCTTTGACGGAGCTGCTAACAAAAGAGGAAACGGCGTAGGAATGCTACTGGTCGATCCGAAGGATGAGCACACGCCCATAGCCCTCAAGTTGAACTTCCCTGCCACGAACAATGTCGCCGAGTATGAAGCTTGCATTGCTGGTTTAGAGGCTACCTTAGAAAGAAATGTCAAGGAGCTCGAGGTTTATGGAGACTCAGCCCTGATCATCAACCAGGTCTCTAACAAGTGGAAGACTGTGGATCCCAACCTTCAGAGGTATCATGCCTACATGGAAGAGTTGACTGAGCAGTTCAGAGAAGTGACCTTCCATTACCTGCCAAGGGATAAGAACAGATTTGCAGATGCCTTAGCTACTCTAGCCTCACTGGTAGAGATCCCCGAGGGAAAGGCAATAAAACCCTTCAGAGTGGGTAGAAGAGAAGCCCCGACTTTCTGTTGTGAAGTAGACTTGGGACCCGAGCCTGTCAAGGAACCCTGGTACAGTCAGATTTACCAGTTCCTCAAAGATGGAGAGTCCGCTTTCAGAGACGAAGAAGGTAGACCAAGGGAAGGCATTAAGGCCAAGAGCTTGCAAGCCCTGAAACGATTGGCCTCCCACTATGTCATCCTAGGGGGCGACCTGTACAAGAAACGGTACCAGGGACCACTCCTCCTATGTGTCACCCAAGAAAGGGCCAGAGAGTTGATGACCGAAGTCCATAATGGTCCCTGCGGTCCTCATATGAATGCCAGAGCATTGATGCAAGTGATCCTCAGAATGGGTTACTACTGGATCTCCATGGAAACAGACTGTGTCCAGCATGTCCGACAGTGCGACAAATGCCAACGGTTTGCAAACCTCAACCATCTTCCGCCTCATGACCTGTACTGCATGACGACTCCTTGGCCGTTTGCAACCTGGGGTATTGACGTGATAGGAAAGATAGCCCCGGCAGGAAGCAATGGGCATGAATTCGTGTTAGTGGCAGTCGACTACTTCACCAAGTGGGTAGAGGCCAAGTCCTACAAGGTCCTCACTTCCAGAAAAGTGGCCCAGTTCATCAAAGAAAACATTATGTGTAGATATGGGGTGCCCAATGAGATCATTTCAGATAACGGGTCGCACTTTGAAGGGGACTGCGATAGATTACTGTCAGAATTCAGAATCACTCGTCACAAGTCGTCCCCATACAGACCTCAGACTAATGGAGCCGTGGAAGCTGCCAATAAGACGCTCGAGCGGATTATCCGAAAAATGGCCACCCGTGGTCGTGACTGGCCCGAAAAGCTGCATCTGGCACTCTGGGGCTACAGAACATCTGTCAGAACAGCTACGGGAGAAACCCCCTTTGCCCTAACCTACGGGATGGAAGCAGTGTTGCCCGTGGAGTTGGAAATCCCGTCATTAAGGGTCCTCCTGGAGAACAGTGTCAACGAGGTAGAATGGCTGCGCAGCCGGCACAACGAGCTGGCCCTGCTCGACGAAAGAAGGCTAAAAGCCATGGAGCACACCCGAGCCTACCAGAGGCGAATGGCCAGGGCATTCGACAAGAAAGTCAAGGCCAGGGACATCAAAGAGGGCGACATAGTGTTTTAGGTGAAGCCCCCTACCAGAGACAACCCCCTCGGAAAATGGGAACCCATTTAGATCGACCCGTATGTGGTGCAGAAGATACTATCGGGAGGAGCAATGAAGCTTTCGGACCTGGACGGCAATCCTTTTGTCCACCTAGTCAACGGTGATAAGCTCCGCAGGTATTATGTCTAAAAAAAAGAGAAAAAAAAGAAGAAAAAAAATAATACATATAAAAAAAGAAAGAAAAAAAAATCTTAGTGCAAAAGAGTAATACCCAGCTAGGCTGAAAAACCCAAAAAAGGGCGGTCTAGGCAAAAGACAGGGTTGCACATAAAAAAAAAGAAAAAAATCTTAGTGCAAAAAGAGTAATGCCCAGCTAGGCTGAAAACCCAAAAAGGTCGGTCTAGGCAAAAGACAGGGCTGCACATAAAAAAAAATCAAAAAAACAAAAATCCCGATAGTTCACCAGAATGAACTACGAAGACCTGAGCCCCTTAGTCTTTCTTGTAAAAGGGGAACGTAGGCAGCCAGAAATGGTTCGGTCTAAACAATAAATAAGACAATAAAGTTTCCATGAAATGTGTCTTATAAATTTCTAAGATAATATCTCTTGTTAATTACAAGTTAAAAACTTCTTGATGAGTTCAAGCACGGTCTACTCTTGACTCTGCTAACCTGCTACAAAGATCTAAAATACAATAAAATGCCTAATAAACTATTGTGTTTGCAAATGGCGATAAGGGAATCCTAAGAAAAGACCTATCAGTTGTCATTCACTGAGTCTTCTTTGTTCTTCTTCCCTTTACCTCGACCGCGTCGAGTGTTCTTCCTTTTCTTCTCAATGATGTCGGTCTTCCTCTTCCCAAACTCTGGTATCCTCACTGGAGCCTCCATAAAACCCGTGTCAATAAGTGCCCTCTCAACCCGGGCACGAGTCCGCACTTCCTCCCTCTAAGCCTCGGTTAAGGGAGCGAATTCAGAAAGCCTCTTATACCGAGCCTCCATGTCCCTGATAAAGTCACCCAATTGGTTATGGCGACTCGCTTTAGCCTCAGCTTCCCTCAGAGTCCTACTCAAGTCACAGTCAGCCCCCAATAAAGCCTGGCGTCTCTCTCCCAAAATGACCTGAGTCGCTCCCATCTCTCTCTCGTACCAGTCTAAGTAGGCCGTAGTCAAGATGGTACTCTTCCTGCTCTTGAGAATGGCCCTGGGTGGGAAAGCAGTGTATGTCCAAGCCCTCGAGAAGAATGAGAAGCTGGCTGGATCCCTCATGTCCAAAGGCACCACCTCCATGGTACAGATGTCCTCCCAATCGCCCAACGGCTCCTGTAAGGCCCCGAATTGCCTGGATACCAAGCAGGGTATGTAGAAGGATGACCAAGAAAGCCCCGGAACCCTCACCGCATAGGACTCCTGAAATGTCCTCCGGGTCTGCAGCCTCCAATGAGGTACCTACCAGTGAATATCCAAAGTGGATAACCTAGCCATAGTAAACTCCCAGTCACCCTGGTCCTGCTGCCTAGGTGCACCCCTCTGGGAAATCACCCAAGGGCACTGAGTAGGCGAAGCCCCTGGCAAAGCCCCAAGTCTCTCCTGCAGCCATAGAGTCAGCACCGCCAGGCTCCCAGACCTCATGAAATGGTCTCCCCTAGCCATCCTGTCGATGCCATGCAGGGTCTCACCCAAAACCAGCGGGATAATATCCTTCCCAGCCCTGCAATCCCTGACCATGTCCAAAAGGCCACCATGGCAGACTCCTACCGACTCGGCAGTGAACAAATATGAGAACACGTAGAGGATAAAGGCATCATAGCCACAGTGGTCGTAGCCGTATCCGGGAACCCAAACCTGCCCGGGATATCAGAAAGGTCAATCCTATCAGGGGCTACCATCATCCCCTCAGCCTCTCCCAGAGAAATTTGTAGAAAAGATGCCAACTTTACTTCCACCGGCACGTCTCCGATCAAAGGAATCGATACGGCCTCAATTTCTGGACCCCCAATCAATGCTCAGAAGTCTTCATAGGTTGGAACGAGCTCGTTGTAAGAAAACAGTAAACATGTCTCCGGACGTCCCAAAACCTTGCCGCGGCTCTCAAAAGGTCCCAATCGGGCGGGAGATCCTTCAAATGCCATAAAGACTTGATTTTGAAAGTGGTATCAAATAGCCTCTTGTTGGATTGAAAGTTATGCCTCATCCAAGATTGAAGATCGGAAAGAAAACGGTCTCTTTTCCCCTTTTGCAATCTAACGGGTTTCTCCATTGCAAGGTGATCAAAGTTGATGTCTTTTGGTCAGAAATATGCTCTGGGATCAGTTGGAACAAGTCTAGGGTGAAAATGAAATGAAAGGGCTAAGCCTTGGTTTTATTTTGAAAAAACCAGTCAGATGTAACTTCCACCGCATGGCTTCTTTTGCCTCAAGACCTGGCCGGACGGCTTCATTTGCCTTCTGCAGGAAAAAATCTGCAGCAGCTCTTGCTGCTGTCCAAGTGGAGTTCTCACCCCACTTTATCAATGAAACCTGTACAAAAACATATACAAATACCATTCATGCAGTTATATGCCATCACAAACCATTTTTGGCCTAGTTTCAGCCCCATTTTCAAGCAAAAAAACTGCCCCGAGGCTCAAGTAATATGCAAATTCATAAAGCAGAAAATAGAAAAGCAAATAAAAGAGTAATACATTGTTTTCACCCCATCGGCGCCCAAATAAAATGAAAAACAAATACAATGTGCATGAAATTGTTCATTGTTTGTTTCTTTCCTCCTAGATCAATCCCTAAGGAATCCTAAGCCTCCGACTCCTCGTCGCTACTCAGCTCGTAGAAGCTAGGATCCTTCATCAAGTCCTCAGCGTCACTCACATCAGAGAGGTTGACATTCACATGCTCATACTCTGCCAGCTGCTCTAGGATACTGGTATTGGGTCCCCATCCCCGAGGCATGGCACTAGTAGAGGAGGTAGCATACTCTGAGGCCGAGGAAGTAGATACTGTGCCACTACAAGAAAATTAGCTTTTCGTGATTGCCAAAAGCCATCACGTAAACCCTGAAAGCCATCACGTAAAGATTTTGTGATTGGAAAAGCAGTCGCTCTGGCAGTCACGCAAAGCCTCGTCACGAAAACTTTACGTGATTGCTTTAGCCATCTCGTTAGCCTGCGATGGCTTTTGCCATCACAAAAAGCATTTAACTGATATTATTTTTTTATTATTTAAAATTGGTGATGCCATCACCTTTGTCTTATAAAGGAACGGCAATTGCAATCACAAAACAATGAAAAAAGCAATCACGTATTGTCCTTATTGTGAGTGCTTTCACAATCACGTATTCTCTAAATGATTTTTGTTTAAAAACAAAATGCACTATTTTCTGTGACTGCTTTAGCCATCACAAAAATGATTGCCTATTTCATTTTATATAGATTTTTCTATTATTATTTCATTTATCTCTCAATAATAATGATTTTAAATTAATATACTATTTAATCAAGAATGATACTTTTAAGATAAACAAGCTACTAAGCATTTAGCACTTTCCAAAACCATTCATCCACAGTATGGTACTTGTACAAAAGTAGATATCAGTTGGTCCAAAAATATACATCCATGCCAAAGTTAAAAAGCAACAGTTAGCTTCCTACATAAAGTACTTCCAGGAGTATAGTAAAGACCATCTAGGGGTAGAGACCAAAAGAAAGTTTAATATAGGTCATACTAATAATAATCTTCACCCATATGCTCATCACCCATATTCTCATCACCCATCTGACCCATTTGCTCATCACCCATCTGACCTTGCTCATCATCATCGACGAGATTTGTCGAACTTCCATAGGGATTATTAGATGCACCATCTGAATTAGGAGCTCTCATAATGAAACTCGAAGCACGAGGTGGAGGAGGATGCCCATTCTCTGCTACACGATCTTCTATATATTTATACAAGCTTTGAAGGAAAGCATTTTGGTCCGAATTGATCTTTGCATTTTCAGCATTTATCTTTGCATTTTCAGCATTGATCCTTGCATTTTCAGCCACAGCCACTTTCAACATTTTCACCTCTTGAGAAGACTGCTGCATCGCAACTTGTTCTGTAAAATTCAAAGAAGACACATGACCGTCCCGTTTACTCCACCTTTCACCTGGTCTCCCAGATAGCCTACCCTTTTGTACACCTCCTACAGCTTTTTCATAAATCTTCAATTCAGGATCTTTAACCCCATTCACGGGTGTTGTTGGCTCTAAACCATTTGCTTCACGCAATTGGCTAGCATAAGTTTCCTGAAATAGTAAAATATAATTAGTCTAAGTCACTTGTTTCAAGCAATAATATATAAGACAAACATATCATCCTCAGAATTCAAAAATAAGAGACTAGATGTACATAAGCATGGAAAGGAAAGATTTGAACAAGTTTATAGTATATACTTTATTAGCAGCAACCAACAATCACTATAACTAGACCATAAGCTATAACTTTTGACAAATTAGACAATATTCACACATTTACGATCACTATCAATTATTTTAAACAATCACCATAATTAGAGCTTCGGAAGTAAAGTTACCCGAGAGTGTTCAACTTGTTTTTTCTTTCTCTATCTATAACCTGTATCCTATACTAGAAGGGGACATCTCAAGGCCTGAATACATGCCAAACAAGTGAGCATAAATATTTGGAGAGACACCGAATGTAAAATAGGTTGCTGATGAATTCTTGCCCCAACAAGATCAACCCTATCCAAGATTGATTCCATGTCAAATTGGGTCAGAAATAGTTAAATGTTAGCAGAGATATTCTACTGTAATATGACAAGATAAAACCATAAGCATGTATACTATAATAAAGCATGACTAGAAAACAGCATGAACAAAATTAGCTCAAGCAATTATGCACATTAATAACTAACCGAAAATTTCTTCGCATCTTCAGTAATAAACTCCCTCTCCGTACCACCTCCGCGCTTAGTCAAGTGCGTCTCATTAAACAGCTCCCATTGGGTTGGAGGTCGACCCAAAGCAGTAGTCTGCATATTGAAATTTAAATTGAACATTCATAAGAAGAAGAAATCATGATTTCTAACAAATAAAAGGTAAGTAACATTACATTAGAACAAATATCATACCAATTTCTCATTTATTTCCTCGAATGCATGATTTCCTGTTGCGTGAGGTATCCCTTTTTTGGCAGATCTATTTTTTTGGCGTAACGCACTTGCTTTCTGACTTTACCCGTCCAATAGTCACGTAATTCTTTCCATACAGAATCTATTGTCCACTTGGGCTTATGATTTCTAGCAACCTCTATTGATCCATGTTTCTTCACAGCATCTTCCTTCCACCGGTGCAGGTAATTTGGATAATTTTTAGCAGCTAAGTATTCCCAAACAATTCGGCCCCTTTTTTCCTCTTCAGGTGTTTCAAACCTAAAATATCTCTGGTAAACAAAACAAACAACAATAAAAAAATATTAGGTCAGGTTATGATATGATCAGGAAACCAAAAATGCAGAAGAAAAAAACATAGAATAAATTTTCAAAGAGGAAATACCAGATAATCTGCCCAAAGAAGATCTAATTTATTCTTCCACATGATCCACTTTGTTCTGCATTCAGTGAAATGATTTCTAAACAATGTGCCGATCTTTGTATGAGCTTGAATGGGAGATAACCTAAATAGGAATTTGTTTAATGGAGATCATTAAAAAAATGAAACAAACAGATGTAAAAAGAAAAAAAAAATGGGACAAGGGGCAATAAGAGTACTGATGTTAAAATACATAACAATTGTGAACAAATTACTAGCTTACATCTTTCTGAGAACAACCACAAGCATCTTCAGTTCTCCTGCGTTTGGTGCATTTACGCCTTTTGTTAGGCCCCTTACATTTTTTTTACGTGAAATTGAATTAGGGGATTCTGATTCAGGTGGGTTTGTCATATCCTCAAACACATTTTCCATAGAAGGAGGGCGTTCTGAGTTAACACGAGGAGCTATCATATTTTAAAATACATTTTCCACAGAAGGGAGTAGTTCAGAGTTAACACGAGGGGCCTGCCTATTGTTATCCAATATTCTTGCTTGCCTATTCCAGGAGTTAGAAATCCTATCACCGCTTGCACTTGTGACATTTATACCTCTACCAATTAGTGGACCTGATACACATGCACCTCTTCCTGCTCCTAAATCTTTGATGCATGTAATCAAAGAAATACATTCAAACAATAAGCTTGTTTATACACAAAGAAAAAGGATAATTTAACATTAGTTAATACATAGAAAAAAGTACAATTGGCCAACATATTACCCTGCTTTTGAACTTGAGCATTACATGTTAACTTCTTACCACCACGTTGACTTGAACCACATATGCCTCTTTCTGCTCCCATTGCTCCTATGCATGTAAATAAGATACGTTGATTTTATCAATAGTTAATAAATTTACGTAGATATCAATATGAATAATAATTATCGAGTCGTTAATAACAGAAAGAATACCAAAGATCCAACATATTATCCACATTTTGCACTAGGTCATTACTCGTTAGCCGCTACCATCACGCTTACTTGTACCACCTACACCTCTTCCTACTCCCATACATCCTATGCATGCAAATAAAATACATTGATTTTATCAATAGTCATCAAATCACTTAGATATCAATATTAATAATAATGATCAATAATTAATAACAGAAAGAATACAACATCCAATATGAATATAATAATTATCAATAGTTAAAATGTAAAGAATACCAAAGATCCAACATATTATCCAAATTTTGCGCTCGGTCGTTACTCATCACCGCTTACCATCACGCTTACTTATACCGCCTACACCTCTTCCTACTCCCATTGATCCTATGCATGTAAATAGCATACATTGATTTTATCAATAGTTAATAAACTTACTTAGATATCAATATGAATACTGAATAACGAGTAAAAAATATAGCATCCAATATATTATCTAAATTTTGCACACAGACGTTCTTGGTTAGTTGATTACCATCACGCCGGCTTGAGCCACCTACACCTCTTCCTACTCCCATTCCTCCAATGCGTAAAATCAAATACATTAAATTGATAAAGTAGTACACTACAAAATTTCTCATAGTTTATTTCTTTCTAGTAAACAATTTTCACATTCTTACAACATCTTTGAAATAGTTCAGCAACATAAGCATATTTCTCCATTATAAAGTAAGATATACATTATAAAGTAAGATATACAGTAGTATTATTTTAGTAAAACAATCACCTGGAAACATGATATTGCTATTGCTGGTGGAATCCCTAACACGTGATTGTATTCCACCCCTACCTCGTACCATACCTGAGAAGGAAACAAGTATAATTTTATAATCACAACAATGATTAATTATCTACTTGTAGATCAAATTGTGGAAGAACATGACAACACAAAAATAGTGAACATACATATCTCAATGGCCAAACAATAAAAGAAACAATAACTATGACAAAATAACTAATAAACAACACACACACACACACACATATATATGTATATATTTATAGATAGATTGATCGTTATAGCATACTAGTTGTTTTCACTCCCGGTAGAGCCATCGTCATCATTAGTGCAATCATCATCATCGCTAGGGATATCCTCCTCATCTTCTTCCTGATCATCCTCATCATCATCATGATCATCGTCATCAAGGAATCATTATCAAAAAGATCTTCATTGTCATCATCAGGATCGACTTCTATTCCTGGGTGAGTGTCATCATGAAGTGTAAGATTATCTCCTTCATGGTCAAAATTGCACAAATTCACACCATGGTTCTCATTCTCTTGATATGTGCTTGAGTCTTCACCTTCCTCATTTTCAACAACATCAAAAGTGTTTCTTGCTTTAGTTGGAATAACAGTTGCCCAGGCTTCATTTTTTTTTGACACGAAACTTGCATAAAATACTTGTACAGCCTGAGATGCTATAACAAAAGGCTCATACGACCTTAATATTGATTTAGTATTCACCTTAGTAAACCCATATTTGTCCACCTCAACTCCTTTTTTTGTATCATACCATTCACATTTAAACAAGAAAAAGGCGTTCCCTCCATAGTAGCTTACTTCAACGGCTTCCACCAAGTGTCCATAATAGTCTTCTACATCACCTCCATAATTACTTCCTTTAACTAAAACTCCACTATTTTGAGTTGCCTTTCTTTGTTCTAGATTCTTTGTATGGAAGCGAAATCCATTTTCATTGAATCCATTATAGCCAATCACGTTCCTATGAGGCCCCTCAGCTAATATCCTCAAATTGATGTCATCGTCATTATGAAATTTCTGATAAAACCATTGCACTAAGGTTTTGAGGTGTTCCTGGTCTAGTTGTAATTCTGACATGGTGGGATGAAGCTCTTTCACTAAAGCCCTATGCTCACTGAAAATAAGATAAAATTTATTTATCAAAATTCAAACTAGAACAATGGAACATAATTCAAATATGTGGTATAATTTATCCTTACTTTATTTTATCATAAGCCCTCTCATAGTCGCAGTTCAGTAAGACATACAAGGCTATAGCATCAAGCTCCTCACATGACAACCATCGATGATTTGCTTTGCCAAGGGGACGGCCACTTGGTGCAAAAACCGGTATTTCCCCTACAAATTCTTGTTGACCTCCATCATCATTTCGATCGGGTCTATTAAACTTTGTTAGAACATTGGAGTCAAAATAATGTGAACAAAAGTTGACAATTTCCTCAATCCAATATGCTTCGCAATTGAACCTTCAGGGCAAGCCTTATTGCGCACCTTCTTTTTAAGGTATTGCATGCACCTTTACATGAAAAAAACACATTAAGCAACAAAAAAAAACTTCAACTGGTTTTTTGGAATACAAAAGAACCTTGACTCAAAATCAACGAATACTATAGAATATTACCTCTCAAATGGATACATCCAGCGATACTGCACTGGGCCCCCTAATTTGGCCTCATATGCCAAGTGAATAGGTAGGTGCTCCATTGAATCAAAGAAAGAAGGCGGGAAAATCATCTCAAGCTTGCATAATGTTTCAATTATACCCGACTCAAGCTTTTCTAACTCCTCTTCTTTATATACCTTTGAACATATAACCCTAAAAAATTGGCTTAAGGCATTCAAAGGTTCCCAAATATCCTTCGGCAAGAATTCACGAAAGGCTAATGGAAGGAATCTTTCCATTAAAACATGACAATCATGTGTCTTAAGCCCGGATATCTTGCACTCTTTTGGGTTTACACATCGAGAAATGTTTCCAGCATACCCATCTGGAACTTTAAGCAATTGCAACCACTCATACACTTGCTTAATCTGATCATTTGTCAATGTGTACTTAGCTTTTGGCAGTAGAGGAGTTTTATTGTGCCTCTCTATTGGATGCAATTCAGGTCTTATACCAAGAATTTTCAAATCTTTGCGGGATTTTAAATTGTCTTTAGTTTTCCCCTTAACATTCATTACAGTATTAAAAACATTATCAAAAACATTCTTTTCAATATGCATTAAATCTAAGTTAAGTCGAATCAAAAGCTTGCTCCAATATGGCAACTGAAAGAAAATACTTTTTTTGTCCAATTATGCTCAACCCCAAATCCAGGAGTTTTTTCATCACTATTTTTCCCTTTCCCCAAGGTGATTGAATCAAATTTACTAACATAATCCAATATTTCATCTCCGCTTTGTCTTGGTGGAGCCATCTGTCGCTCGGTCTTATTATTAAACTTTTGCTTATCTGATCGCCATCTATGTTTAGGACTCAACCATCTGCGATGACACCCAAAATAGCACGGCTTTCTACCCTAGGTTAAAAGCTACAGTAGTGTCTGTACAACAAGGACACGAATTCTTTCCATGTGTACTCCACCCAGACAACATACCATATGCTGGAAAATCACTAATAGTCCACATCAAAGCAGCCCTCATGTTGAAGTTTTGTTTTAGTGAAATGTCGTAACTGTCAACCCCAACATTCCACAACGTCTTCAACTCATCTACCAATGGCTCTAAATATACATCAAGTTCTCTACCGGGGCCTTTTGGTCCTGGAATGACCAAAGACATAAACATGTATTGAGGCTTCATACACATCCACGGTGGAAGATTATAGGGAACGATGAACACAGGCCATGTTGAGTGAGGCTTGCTCGAGTGTCCAAATGGATTAAACCCATCTGTAGCCAAACCAAGCCGAATGTTACGAGCATCTGCAGCAAACAATGGATACTTGTGATCAAAATACTTCCACGCCTCACCATCGGCCGGATGCCTTAACTCACCTTGAACATCCATACGCTTTGTACCATGCCACCGCATATGTTCAGCAGTCTTTGATGACAAGTAAAGCCTTTGAAGCCTAGGAATAAGTGGGAAATAACGCAAGACTTTCCTCGGGATAGGCTTACATTTTTCCTTTGTAGCCACATCAAACACTTTGTACCTAGACTCACCACATACTGGACATTCTACCAAGTCTTTATTATTTTTCCAAAATAAGACACAATCATTTTCACATGCATGTATTTTCTCACAAGGAAGACCAAGACCCTTCATCATCACCTTACATTTATAATAAGAATCAGGCAACTTATTTTTTTCTGGTAGCATTCTCTTTATAAATAGTAGTATCTGGTCGAGACCTTTATTGGGTATGCCATACTCAGATTTAAAGTGCAAAATCTGACTTATAGCACTAAGTGTGGTGTCAGACTTACAACCCTCCCACAACGGTTCATTTACAGTCTCAAACAAGTCATAAAACATTTTTGATTTAGCATTAGGATTCTCATTAGAAGGCTCATAGTTTGGACCTGCTGCTTCTGTTAACATTTCATTGACCCAACTCTCATAATTTACCTCATCGCCAGTATCCATATCAATGTTAGATTCCCCGTGTCTACTCCACCTTTTATAATCAGCAACAAACCCATTTGAAAGAAGACACACCCGTACACAATCTCATGTTTTGTAGCAACTAAAATCACATTTAGTTGACGGACATCGAATCATGCCATCCTCTACACACTCAGGATGGGAAAAGGCAAAATCAAGAAACTCTTCTACCCCTTTAATAAATAATGCACGTTTGGACTTATCAATCACATTCACATGCATCCAATCTCTATGAGACATGCTTCCTGAAAAATATGTTACCTTAAAAAAAATGCAAATATTCATTATTGTGATAGCAATGAATGTGATGTGACAGAGTTTTAATAAAGCAAAACAAAGCAAAACAGATAAATTGTTTACAACTATAAATAAGTTTATGTATTAATCATTTTTATTGTTTATAAGCCCAAATATATGATAACTTAAAGTTCAAATCAACTAGGACTACTTATATACAAACATGCATCAGCAAAGCTAGAATACTCATGGAAAATCACAACATAACACCAAATTTTAACCAACAAAATAGCATAGAACAAGAGTTGCAAATGAGATGCCACACTTCTTATCATGGATAACTTCAATTATATAACTTCAAGTCAGATAGAGTGATTTATCTCAAACACATACGAGACCCTAGTGTACCAGTTAGACAGAAAAAAAAGTTGACCAGATAATTAAAACTCCACATTTGGTTCCATGTTTTCATTATATATTGCATCAACATCATATTAACATATTCTCAATCACTGACTAGCATGAAAAATGGGGGAATGCTTATTTTGCAAGCTATTTAATAAAAATATATATATCATTCTTATGAGAAATATCCAACACTGAGCCAAAAATTGCTCAAACTAAAATTGAAACAATTTGCAACTTCAATTCAAGAGAAAGACAATTATTTCAAATAAAAAGAAAGTTCAGATTCATAGACAAATAAACACAATCTAAATAAACAAAAAATCCAAATCTAGGGTTAACATTTGCAACTTCAATTCAAGGAGAGACAATTATTTCAAAGAAAAAAATGTTCAGATTTGTAGACAAACAAACACAAGCTAAAGAAACAAAAAATCCAAATCTAGGGTTATCATCTTTGAAAAACAAAATTTGAAACAATTTCCAACTTCAATACTATGAATTTGATGTGAAAAACAGAAATAATCTACCTACTTCTTACCACTCTGAACAAAAAATCCAAATTTTGGTTCAACATATTCTATTGCCTTGGAAATTATGACTATAAACTTTTAAATCAGATTCATAGACAAACAAACACAAACGCAAACATAATCTAAATAAACAAAATCAATAGACAGAGAAAGAGAGAGGAGCACACCTTCAGCTTTGTCGTTGAACAGGTCGCCGTTCGTTGGGTGTAGAAAGAGAACGATTGTTGAAGAAGCTAGAGAGTGAGAGAGAGAATTAGGTCGTTCTTAGAGAGAGATTGAAAAGGGTAATGAAAGAGGGGAAAGGGTTTTCTAAATTATGTACTGTCTTTTCTTTATTTTTTATTTTTTATTTTTATCTTAAAGTGATTGCAAAGCCATCATGTAATGTAAAATTAATTAGTTTATCTTTTTTTTTATACAGATTACTAGATATTTTAATACTAATAAAAATTGGTGATTGCTATGCCATCAAACATTATTGAAAGGCCATCACCTTACGTTTTTCCCAAAACAATTTCATTCCCCGCCAAACTATTTATTTTTGCCGCCCTTTGCCGCTCTAAAAAATAAAGGATGCCGCTCAATTCTTATTTACCGTGACTGCTTTATTTTGCCATCACAAATTGCAATCACGAAAAGTCATATTTCTTGTAGTGTGCTCCTGACGTGCCTTCTTTTGTGCACAGGCTCCTGCACGTTCGTCCCCGCGCTGGAAGCACAGGCCAACTTCCTCAGAAGGGACCGGCACACGTCCTTCCAGCCCCTGTTCTGCCGTACCAAGCCATCGTATGAGCGAGCAGGAACCTGAGAGAAAAGAGAAGAAAAACTCAGAATATCTCAAGAAAGGTTCAAAATTGCAGAAAGCAAAGAAATCCAAAAAAGGGAAGAGACCCTAAATGTACTCACAGTGCTGTCAGGCGGCAGAGTATACCGGGGCTCCCTCGTGTCAGGGACAGGTATCATAAACCTCCTCGGTACCCCGTTGACCACATATGAGAGATGAGCAGGAGGCATCGACGGGTCAGTAGGCTCAGCTTCCCCGTACCCCTGAGTGACGGCCAGCTTCACTAGCTTCTGTGGCATCCTCAAACGTTGCTCCACGAAGGTGGCATACGGGGTAGCCAAGTCAAAATACTTCTCGGCCGCTACGCCAGCCTGATACCTAGCAATATCATCCTCTGACCAGTCTCTGGGCTGCAGCATGCGGGCTGGAGGATCGTGAGGTGTGATGGCATCCAAGGGAGAAACATGGCCATGCTGCCTAGAAAAATGGTCCCTCAAGTAAATGACATCACATCAAGCCCGTCAGCCACCTCCTCTACCTAGTCGCCTCCACGACATCCCCTAGCAAAACCTTCGGGTACCTCCCCCAAGGATAGAAGTCAACTCCATCATGCCCATCCCTGTTAATGACCGGTCTAACCATCTTGTAGTCAAAAGTGATCCGGGTCTTCCTGGTAAACTTGTCTCTAGCATCTCCCCTCCAACGAATCATAGCCGGGAAGATCTCCGGATCACTCTGCTGGTTTCAAGGAAAGAACCCGATCACCTCACAAAACCAAACCTGCACGTTCAAGATAAAAGGGTCATTTCTCTCATAAAAATCTCAAGACAGAAAAGTAAGAGAGATAAAAGAAAGTGAGACTACCTCCAGCGCAAAAGAGAAGCAGTCCATAGAGGCAGCCTTGTTCCGGCTGTTCATATCCAAGGAGAAATAAAGCTCCGCCAATCCGACCTCGCCCCAAGAGACCGCCCCAACCTCATCAAGATTTTCCAAAGAGTCAAGCAGGCACAACATAGCCAACGTCCCAGAATTGGCAAAAATAGTGACTGATAGCATCAATCACAAGAAAGCTCTCGAGAGCTGGTGGGCAGTCACCTCATTGGCGGAAAATCCCTGCATGCACTCCTGGACCGCCACCTCCACATTCCTCGTCTCCATCCCCAGTCCCTTATGACGGAGGTCAAACCCAACCAGAGCCCTGAACTCCTCTGCTGTGATATGGTCTCTCCAAGTCACAGGCCTCCCAGTGAACTACAAGCCTGTAATGGCAGTAAAGTCGGCTGGAGTCACTGTAATCTCCCCCCAGCTGAGATAAAAGTTGTGGGTGGTGTCCCACCAGAACTCTGAGAGGGCCTGGACTAGCCCCGTACTCTTGGAGGTCACATGGATACATCTACCAATAGCATCAACAAACAGATCAAGGCCGGTAGCCATTACCAGCTGCTTGGGGTTCACCCCATCTTTCTCAAAGTTGGGCATTCTGTCCCATAGCTTCACCGCAACCTCAGAAAGTCCCCTCGACTTGTTCTCCTGTAGGAAAACACAATAAAAAATGTGTCAGTCCTTCATCTTATTTCAAAAGCATGCATATATCCAAAAAGTGCACATATTCTCAAAGAAAAGCATTCATAAGAGATTTCTAGCATCTTTTGCCTAGAAAACGTGTCCTTCATCATTTGAAGCACGTCATGTCAAGCACATTGCTCTCCTAAGCACAAAAGTCTAATTTTCATAAAAATTCCTTGCACATAAGCATTAATCTTTCAAAATGGCATACATGAATCCTTTTCATCGTCCAAAATCTTGCTTTCTCATCCATGATCAGAAATTGACCTAGTTCTAGTACATGCAAGAACTCCGTCACATTTTAGACATTATTTTTCCTACTTTATTTTTCAAAAATGGGTCATTCTCATTATTTTTCAAATAAATTGCACATGCATGTTCATTTATCCTCTTAGCCTCATAGGTTAATCATCAAAATTCCAAAATCATCAACAAAACTCATAAGAAAATTCGAAGAATTCCTAAAAATCGGGTCAAGCCCTAAATCAATCAAAATTCAATCAAAAATTGATAAAATCAAGCAAATCAAGAATGCTTACCCCAACAGATTGAGGTTTCGTAGATTTGTGTTCTCCCCTACCGGGATAAAGCTCAGATGGAGGCGTGTTGAAGTCATACTTCCTCTCCGTGCGGACGAGCTCCCTCCTCCTCCTCCTAGCGGCTTTAGATATGTTCCTCCGTGCTTGCCTAGGCATTGGGTTCCCTTTCGGATCCATCTTAGGTGAAGAAAGTAAGAGAATTGAAGAAATTCAAATTTTTCTCTCTCTCCTCTCTTTCTCTTCCTCGGCAGAAGAACAAAACAGCAATGCTGTTTGCCCGTTTCAAATTCAGTTTAAATAATCTGGTGAAAATAAACTCCAAGCCGTACGGCTACTTTTGCCCTCATCTCATGCCGGGCGGCCTTATTTGCTCTGAGCAGAATTTACACTTATGCCCCTGGACTTTCCACTTAGGAATATAACTCCCGTTATTTCTTAACCAGAATAACGTTGTTTCCTAAGGATATCCGTTATCTCTAAGAAAATAAGATTTCCCCCTAGTCGCCTCCGTTACTTCCATTATAACGGAATAACGCCAGGTGACAACTGTAAGTACCCCAATCTGGATCACCCTCTTCCGAGCACATGGGAAACATCACAAACGCAGTCTCGAAGACCTTTGACACTCAAAAACCCCAAGCCAAACCAAGGAAGGAACCTTTCTGGGATAAAAAGGGATAAAAGGACCTTTTGGGAATTATTCAGAAATCAGAAAAGCAAATAAGGTCCGTACGGACCTCTTTGCTGCAATGATTACTAAATCCCCTTAAAGTCCAACTTATTCCCTCAAATCCCGGAGAACATCATTACCCCCCTACATGGTTGGTCCGTACGGACCTCTTTGCATGCTGAGGTGGTCCGTACGGACCTTATTGCACCCAGACATAATCATTCCAAAATCCCCTTAAAGTCCACCAGATTCCCTCAAATCGAGGAAAACCAAAAATTTGGATTACCTAAGAGGTCCGTACGGACCTCTTTGCAGTTTTCCTACACTATAAATAGAGGGCTCCCCCTCCCTCATTTTCACACATTTTCCTCTTCTCTCCTCTCCCCCCAGCCTTCAGGCTCCCCTCTAAGACCCTTCGGGGCAATCCCGGCCCCTTTCGGATCCTTCCGAGGCCTTCCGAGCCCCCTCGTGGTGCTCCAAAGCCTCCCCGAGTGCTCCCGCGATGCTCCCGCACTGCCCCGAGGCACTCTAGAGGTACTCTGAGGCCCCTCATGGTACTCCAAGGCCTTGCCTGGTCTTTCCCAAGGTGTCCCGGCTCTTTCCGAGTCAAACCGGTAACTTGAACGCACGCCGAAACTCTGCCCGAGTGACTCTTGCCATCTCAACGCACGCCGAACCTCTGCCCGAGTGATCCCTGCGATCCCAACGCACGCCGAACCTCTGCCCAAATGCAACCTACAAACCCGACGCACGCCGAAACTCTGTCCGCAGACAACCGGCTCCTCCCGAAGCAATCCCGGTCCGTACCGGAATACTATTCCATCCTCAAACACTATTCCCCAGCGGAAGATAGACACGAACCAACATTGGTAAGGCTTCCTTCCTACACTATTTCAATACATTTCAATAAGCAGTGTACAATGTAGACATCCGATACAACATGCATTTTTAAAAGCACATACACACACACACACAACAGTTAAAGAATATTAGGGGTATCCGAAAGACTCGTTTTTACGAGGCGACTCGGGTGAGCTCTAAGATTCTAATATTCTCTTCTCGAGGAGTCATCTGACCTCCGAACTAAAAATCTCATCACACAAAAAACAGTTTATTTTTAAACTGATGCCCTTTTTCAATGTTTTGGGCTTAATAAAAACGGCGTGGCGACTCTACAAAGCAAAAACACGGCGAGACACCTCCCAACAAACGCTGCAAAGCGGGAATGAGCCAGATGCCGGGGCGCGAACGCGCTGCCTCTCAGATTCGGGCGAACTTTCCCGAAACGGTGACGCATTACGGAGAAAAATGCGAGATTGCCGGGGCCCCCCGCGCGCGAGCCGGGATCCGGGTAGTTTCAGTTGGAGACTCTGCTGGGGAAATTTTGTTTTAAAATCTTTTTAAACAAAAACAAAAGATTTTTAAAACAATGATGAGGGTCAAACTTTTATTTTACCCCTTTCTTTAACTGTTGTGTGCATGTGCTTTACTTTTTATTTTACAAAAAAAATAAAAATACAAAAAAAAAAAAGCATCAATATACATCTGTGCATACATTTAAAATTCTTCAAAAAACTTCTGTTTTACTCAGAAAAAGAATTTTAGAGACCGCACACTACGCGCACTGCTGCCTCGGTTACACCGCACACTACTCACACTGCTGCCTCGGTTACACCGCATGCTACGCTCACTGCTGCCTCGGAGACACTGCACACTACAACCCTTAACCCGGGGTGGTCTCAGTTGCAGTTCGTTTGGCCTTCCTACGCCTCTCGGATGCGCACGGGATCATTCCAAACATCCCATCCTAGCCAAGCGTCAACCCTGCACGTTTGAGTCTTGAGTCACACTCTGTCCAGACTCGGTTGGTTTTTACCCAGTTCGTGTCATACAAGCCTGGATACATATCCCATGCCGGCCATTTTCTGAGTCAAGGCTCGGAACTCAAGATCCCTTGCGCAAGCAAAGCGATGAAAGGTCATGCTAAAATCTTGACCTGATCTTGATTTCCGAAGCTACACCCAGACGATGTTCCATCCCGGATATACATCCATGCCCACATGACACCATGTCATCAAGCCTTTAATACGTCAGCCATGACGATATGACCCAGCCAACGCCTAGCGTCACAGATCCCTTGCGCAAGCAAGGTAAAGAGAGGTCATGTCGAACTCTTGACCCGATCTTGACTCAATGGCCGGCTCGGTTCACTATTCACATGGCTAACGCATCAAAACGAACATGACAGGCTCGGTCCTTAGGTTCGATTTTTCTTTTAGGCCGGTGGAAACCGCTTGCCCTATAGGACCCTCGCCCGGGGCTGTCCACCCTGGGATGTCGAAATACAGGTGCAAAACGAGGGGCTTATAGCTGCACAGATGGTCTCCACTGACCCAGGATCTAGCATAGTTGCGAAAAAGAAGAGCAATATTTTCCAACCTACCTAGGACTCTGAGAAAATATGTTTTAAGTAAATTAAAACGACAAAAAAAATATATAAAAGAAGCGGAAACCGCATGCCACGTGAGTTTTCCCCCTTTTATCCCGAGAGGCCATTCCCGTGTCTAAACCTTGCCCGTCACCCCCTCCAGCTAACAAAGAGTGATCGAGAGTACCCGGGAACCAGTCTCCCAGTGTCAAAGCCACAAGGTTCAACTTCCTTCCCACCGCAGTCACTAGGGCAGTCCGTCAGCTCCCCATGGCCAAGTCAGTGGATAACAACGAGGAAAATGGGACCTTACCCCCGAGAAACTTCCCAACATTGGAAGAAGTTTGGCAGGTCCTCATGGCTATTGAGAAATGCCAAGGTGAACAACAAGCCTGGATCGAAGGTGCCATGCACCACTTCGGGACATTAGCCACCCAACTACCTGGGGCTTCCAAAGTCATGCCTGCTCCTGCAGCCTTTAACGTCTCTCATTTTCTCCCGGAAGTCAACCTGTTGCCCTCGTACGAGCCATGCAGTTATGACATAAAGCCACAAGACCCCCCGGAGGGAAACATGCCCATTCAGCCTCCTGAGGTCCCGGTACCACCGCCGAACAACGAACACATCTGGTGGGACGTCTGCGATTGCAGTGCTTGTCTGGAAATGGAATTCCAAGATGAAATGAACGAGGGCCACCCTCGAAGAAAGAAGAAACCCTCTTCTCAACAAAAGCTAAAGAAGTGGTACGAATCCGGTGACCCCACAGTCGGAACCCTCGGAGAACCCTCAGGAAAGTTTGACTACTACGTCATTTACTCCAGCAAATCTCCTTAGCCTAGCTCTGCACAAGGCCACGGCAACGTCTGCTCCATGATCAGCTGGGACGAGTTCCGCACCGCCACTGAAGGCCCGAAGGTCCAATTACCCCAACCCATGTCTTGGGAAGATCTCAAAGCCACTATGGATGTCTCCACAAAAGCTATGACGGTGAACGAATTGAAATGCGCAGTATGGCCTTACGCCAATCAAATTCCTCCCATTACAGAGATAGGAGAGACAAGCAAAGCAGTAAAGCCAGAGGTGAACGTTCTGACACATTCCGGTCAAATCCCGATGAATCCTCCCCGGGCAGACAAAAGGCCAGCCATACCTGAGCCACGAACTGAAAAGGGGCCCTACGCCAAAGAAGCTGAAACCCTGGACCCAAAGGCTGAAGATCCTATCTTAGCTCAGCTCAAGCGCACTCAGGCCAACATCTCACTGTGGTCCCTACTCACTTCATCTTACCCGCACAAACTCAAGTTGGAAGAAAGTCTGGCCCAGACCATGGTTCCCATCACGGTGACACCTGATGAAGCAGTTCAGATGATTGGCAACGTTAATTACAGCAACATCATCACTTTCACAGAGCTCGACCTTCCAAAATTTGGGGCTGACCACAATGAGCCTCTCTACATAACAGTTCAACTGGACGAGCGCCGTCTCCCTCGGGTCTTGGTAGATGGGGGATCATCCATGAATGTCCTACCATCCAAAATGATGGATTTCCTAGAGATCAAAGCAACTGATCTGAAGCCCTCAACTCAGGCAATCAAGGCATACGACTCAACGTCTCGCCCAGTCTTGGGAATAGCCACCTTGAACCTGTGGTTCGAAAAACAAATGGTCCCGACTGACTTCCAAGTCATCGACATCCCGATCACATTCACTGCCATTTTGGGACGCCCTTGGCTACACCAGATCAATGGGGTGGCATCCACTCTCCATCAATGTGTAAAGTTCGTCCAAGGAACAGATCTAACCATCATCTACGGTGATAGCATCGTCATCGAAAGGACCAAAACAAATGGCGTCCGGGTCTTAGAGATCAAACACGACGATGATGGCATGATGCTAACAGGGTTCACCATCGAAAGCCCAAAGGCCCAGGTGTGCCACATAGACCTGCCTTTGATTTGGGACAAGATCCCTCCCCCGATGAAAATGATGAAGCACATGAACTACATCCCGGGGCTCAGTTTGGGAAAACGCCATCAGGGTACCCAACAAATCATCAATATCAAAGAGCAGAATACCCTCCATGGCCTGGGATACATTCCTACTCCCGAACACATTGCGGAAGACAAGCGAGCTGCACGGAAGCGCTCCGCAGATAACAAAAGAGGCTTGCACGCAACCTCCGATCTTCGCCCTTACAGCTTCGACATGGCCAAGTACTTCATAAGAAAGGATGACAACTTGAAGGAAGACCCAGGAAAGGGAACGGAGTTGATCAACGCCAAACAAAGCTGGCTGATGACCATCGACAAGCTCCAACAGAACATGGCAAGATTCAGAGGCCTCAAGGCAAATCCCGTCCGAAGAGCATTTCTCGGCACACCGCCTCTACCGGGACCCACAACCACCACTATTCACAATGAATTTTGGTTCGTAAAAACTCCCTCTTTGGCAGAAGAACTCGAAAAACTCTCTGTCAATGCCCCTGCCTTCAACAAGAGAGATGAGTCTGTATTCGAGCTAGCAATGCCCAAGACAAAAGCAAAAGACTCCACAGACGATGCTTGGAACGAGCCACTGCTCCACCTGCTCTTCAATGAAGAAATCGAGATGCCAGACCTAATCGATTTTTTTTCTGATAACTCTATGATAGCCATGATCGGGAACGGTGACACAAAGCCTTTCAAACCCCGCCTCCTATCAAGCTCATTGCCACTCAATAACTGGGCCACCATCTCCGGACCCACCGCCAGCAAAAAGGACATGATCGAACAACCTGGTCTGATCCCTCGAGTCCTAGAGTTCAGTGTCGAAACCCATCCTAAGCCCATTATCTTTGAATTTGAGTCTCTCGAGTCATCCGATGTCCTCACGCCAGAAGATTACGAACTCATTGCCAATAATGTATTCCCGTATGCTCTTAATGAATGCTTCGATCTTTCCGAGTATCCTCTCATTGCATCTTTAACAACTGATAAATTAACTAACAAACAAACAGTTAATAACGATTCACTTGATAAAGAAGCAGACACATTAAACGAACAATACATTAAGCACATCTTTAAGCATGTTGTCAAACGAGAGAAAAACTGGGCCCAAGCTGCCGAGGAGGTTTTAACCAAAGTGAATTTGGGAACTGCTGAAGAGCCAAAAGAGATGCAAATCGAAAGTTTCTTCACCGGCACAAAGCAAGACGCATTGACTGCACTGCTCAAAGAGTTCGTGGACATGTTCGCTTGGTCTTACCGAGACATGCCCGGATTAGATCCAAACATCGTAGAACAACGGATCCCCTTGAATCCCGAGGCTAAGCCCATCAAGCAAAAGCTACGCCGAATCAAGCCAGAATGGTCTTTACAAGTCAAGGAAGAGATCGAGAAGATGCTCCGCGTCGGCTTCATCAGGGTGATAGAATACCCCACATGGCTCTCCAATATAGTCACGGTCACCAAGGCCAACGGAAAAGTGCGCTGCTGCGTGGACTTCCGAGATCTCAACAAAGCAAGTCCCAAGGACGACTTTCCACTACCCAACATCGACATGTTGGTAGTTACTACAGCCAATTTCGAAGTCAAGTCCTTCGTGGACGGGTTTGCCGGCTACAATCAAATCAAGATGGTCGAAGAAGATCAATAAAAGACAGCCTTCACAACCCCCTGGGAACCTGCTTGCTACGCAATGCCGTTCGGACTAAAGAACGCTGGGGCTACCTACCAACGGGCAGCAACCGCCCTCTTCCACGATATAATCCACAAAGAGATCGAAGTGTACGTCGATGACATGATCATCCACTCAAAGGGATCAAATGGACAACACCTCATAGACTTGAGAAAGTTCTTCAATCGCCTCCGAAAACACTCAATGAGGCTAAACCCTGCCAAATGCACATTTGGGGTTAGCGGAGGCAAGGTCTTGGGATACATGGTCACCGAGAGAGGCATCGAGGTTGATCCTCAAAAGATCAAGGCCATCATCGAAATGAGACCACCGCAAACTCAAACAGAAGTGAAAAGCTTCATGGGCCGCCTGCAGTATATCAGCCGTTTCGTCAATCAATTGACCTCCATGTGCGAGCCAATCTTCAAATTGATGAAGAAAAAAAGCCGACGTCGAATGGAACTCAGAATGCCAAGATGCCTTTGAAGAAATAAAGGCGTACCTTGTGAGTCCTCCGATTCTCTGTCCTCCCCACGAGGAGAAGCCACTGTTGCTATACCTAACTGTGACCGACACCGCAGTTGGAGCCATGCTCTGTCAAGAAAAGAAAGAGTCACGAGTCGAGAACGCCATCTACTTCGTCAGTCGAAAGTTTCAAGGCAGCGAACTCAACTACTCAGCCCTCGAGAAAACCTGTGCAGCTCTGGTATGGGTTGTCGGAAAATTACGGCACTACATGCAGTCGCACACGGTACACTTGGTTTCCAAAATGGACCCAGTCAAATACCTCTTCGACAAACCATCTCTGTCAATGAGGCTCGCCAAATGGTCTTTCTTCCTAGCGTAATTTGACATCAAGTACGTGAACCAAAAGTCAATCAAGGGATGGGCAATGGCTGAACAACTGGCTGACTTCCCAACTGACGAAGCTCGAGGCCCCGAACCACAATTTCCAGACGAAGGAATCTTTGCACTTGAAGGCGAAAATCGATGGTAACTGTTCTTCGATGGAGCAGCCAACAAAAAAGGAAACGACATAGGTATGCTCTTGGTTGATCCCAAGGACGAGCACACCCCAATTGCCATAAAGCTCAATTTCGAGGTAACCAATAATGCCGCCGAATATGAAGCCTGCGCTGTCGGACTACAGGCCGCACTCGAGAGGAATGTCCAGAAACTCGAAGTCTATGGGGGCTCAGCCCTAATCATCAACCAAGTTTCCAACAAGTGGAAAACCATAGACCCAGGCTTGCAAAAATATCACGCCTGCATGGAAGACCTCATCACATAATTCGAAGAGGTCACCTTCCACTACTTACCGAGAGACCGAAATCGGTTTGCAGACGCCTTAGCCACCTTGGCTTCACTCGTGGAAATCCCTGAGGGCAAAGCAATCAAGCCCTTCAAAGTTGGACGAAAGGAAATTCCTGCCTACTGTTACGAGATCAAACCAGCACCCAAGCCCATCAATGAGCCATGTACAACTAGATCTTCCAATACCTCAAGAATGGGGAAACTGCCTTCATGAACGAGGAAGGCCAACGCAGGGAAGGGGTCAAAGCCAAGAGCATCATGGCCCTAAAATGCCTCGCCTCTCACTTTGTCATCCTTGGGGACATGCTGTACAAGAAACGCTACCAAGGACCACTCCTCCACTGCATCAGCCAGGAAGAAGCAAGCGAGTTCATGAACGAAGTCCACAATGGGGCCTGCGGTCCCCACATAAACGCCAGAGCCCTAATGAAAATCATTCTCAGGATGGGCTACTACTGGATCTCCATGGAGGCAGACTGCATCCACTTTGTCCGAAGCTGCGACAAGTGTCAACGGTTCTCCAACCTCAATCATCTACCTCCCCACGATCTCTACTACATGACTACACCCTGGCCCTTTGCCACTTGGGGAATTGACGTCATCGGGAAAATTGCTCCGCCAGGCAGCAACAGTCACGAGTTCATCTTAGTAGTCATCGACTACTTCACCAAATGGGTCGAAGCCAAGTCTTATAAGGTACTCACCTCCAAGAAAGTCGCACATTTCCTCAAGGAAAACATCATCTGCCGATACGGCATCCCGAATGAGGTCATATCAGACAACGGCTCACACTTCGAAGATGAATGTGACAGACTGCTAGCTGAATTCAAGATCACACGCCACAAGTCCTCTCCCTACCGACCACAAACAAATGGCGCCGTGGAAGCAGCAAACAAAACCCTCGAACGGATCATCCAAAAAATGACCACCCGAGGACGAGATTGGCCCGAGAAGCTGCACCTTGCACTTTGGGGCTACCGAACATCGCCGAATGCCCGCGGGAGAAACCCCATTTGCCCTGACATACGGGATGGAAGCAGTCCTTCCCATTGAATTGGAAATTCCCTCACTCCTAGTGCTGCTGGAAAATGACGTCAACGAAGTCGAATGGCTCCGAAGCCGACACGACGAACTGGCTCTGCTAGACGAGCGACGACTAAAGGCCATGGAACACGTCCGAGCCTACCAAAGCAGGATGGCTAGAGCTTTCGACAAGAAGGTCAAGTCCCGAGACATCAGGGAAGGCGATCTGGTACTCAAAGAAAAGCCTCCCACTCGAACCAACTGTAAGCGTTGTGAGAAAGAAATTCTGATTCTTTTTATTTTTATGAGTCGCCACCTATATTATTTGATTGGAAACATAGAAAAACCATTTGAAAGAGATTTGAGTTCGGGGCTTAGGTTATGAAATGGGTAGGTTTAGAAGGCATCCATTTCACCCAATCCGGAGATCGGTCTTGCTAAAGAAAAGAGAGGTTTTTCAAAAGAAGAAGTAAAAAAACGAATCCAAATACTACAAATAAAGATCCATTTGACGAGGTCAAACGGAATGTAGAATCGATTGCTTCGAGACCGTCTCCATGATTTGGAGAGGCTCTAGGCCGATCCTAGATTCTATGGACTTATACCACTCTAACAATCAATTAGAAGGAAGATTAGGAGTTACCTTGTGTGAGGTGATTTGGGCAGAGTTTCGACTCAAGTTTAGAGTCGACCCTTCACACGGACAGAGCTTCGCCTTGGTCCTTGATTTGGAGGTTGATGCTTGATTATCAACAAGGTTGACAAACAAACTATGAGGTGAGTTTTAGGGTGATTTTGAGGGATTCTTTCAGGGAAAGAAAACGACAAAATGTGTGTGTGTTGTGTAAATTCGAGGTTTGGGATCTTCGACCTCCGACCTCCTTTCTCTTGGAAGTCACCAAGTATTTATAGAGGTTGGGTATGAAGAAGTGGAGAGTTAAAACCCTATCAGATGGTTCTAGACCTCCTCTCCCATTGGTTGACCGGAGAGATAAAGTTTTATCCCGGAAAGAGGTTAAAATCGACGAGGGAAATGTCGTGCCTCGCAATCCGCAGAGGGGGATATCTCGCGCGAGACACGCCATCTCGCGGCGAGATATTGTTTCTGTGGACAGTTTTGTCCTTTCCTCGTTATCTCGTATGCAGTTTAGTCCCAAACTAACGGTAGTTAGTCAAAACTTAACGAAACATGACGAAATGGTGGATTTCTACTTCTTGACTCAAAGCGAGACTTAGAGTGGTATAAGTATGATCCGATGTGTTCAGAATGGGGTGTCTACAGAGCCCCTCGGCGACAAGTCTTATGAAAGAAGTCATGTCGACAATAGAAAAGACATCATTCTGAACATCGGGATGGTCGTGCCGCACGGCTGCCTATGTATCTCTATCGGAGAATCAGACCAAAACGTAGTTCGACTCCAAAACACGAAAAGGCTGCTTTAGGTATTTTGAAAATCATTTGAAAATCGCGGAGATTTTGTTTTTTTTTTGAAAAGGCAAATTCATACTGAGGAATCAGATCAAGACCCAATTCTGAATATACCTGTCTGTCTGAAGATTCGCCTGTCTGGGCTCCGAACCTGCGGGAATTATGTTAGAACACAAAGGCTTACCTGTCCGGTCCTCTGAGTCCTGTTGGTTTCGTGAAGATTCGCCTTTCTGGGCTCCGAATCGGACTTTTTGTTATTGGGGATGACGATTCACCTGTTTGGGCGTTGAATCGGGCTTTTCTGATGACGATCCACCTGTCTGGGCGTTGGACCGGGCTTTTTGATGACGATCCACCTGTTTGGGCGTTGGACCGAGCTTTTTGATGACGATCCACCTGTCTGGGCGTTGGACCGGGCTTTTTGATGACGATCCACCTGTTTGGGCGTTGGACCGGGCTTTTTAATGTGATGACTCACCTTTCTGGGCTCTGAATCATGTGGATTGAGTTGATCTTTGGACCACTCAGTTTTCGAGCGACTGGTGCCGTACCGGGCGATCGTGCGGGCGTCCCGTTTGGCTCGTTCCGTGACTTGCGGTGTCGGTTTTTCCACGTTTCCTTGCTAGTTTATCATTTCCAAGGGTAAATGTGTCAAAATTTTGAACTTTGACGTTACGTAGACGCTTATTGTTGAGGACAATTTTGTCCTTTTCCAGAAGGTTTATCTCGCGGCGAGATAAGATATACCGCGCGAGATATGTACTGTCGGGGCATATAAACAGCAGCTCTTGTTTATTTTGAAAACATCTTTTCCAAAATTCCCACCCTAGCTCAAGCCAAGGTCGCTTTCTTTGCAATTTTCTTGTGGATTTGATTGGTGTTTCTTCCCCTAATCCATTCTCAATCCCTCCTCCCTCCATAATCAATGGCTCAAGAACAAAGGAACCCGATTTTGGGGAGCTATTTGCTAGGGAAGGACTATCCCCGCGATGATCTCACCTTCGATAGGCACGCGCACATCTCCGCCGCTGTTCGGGAGGGTTTGGTAAGAGCTTCTTTCTCAACTCTTTGATCCTTGTATTGCATTGAATTTGAATTCCCTTTCCCTTGAATTCAAATTCCATCAATGGCTTTTCTTTTTGTCTATGCTTAGAACTAGGTTCCTTCTTGCATGCGTTGATTTTGTGCGTTTCTTTGGATGATTGTTGTTGCGTTGTGTGTATGGGCCTCCCACACATCATGGATTGTAGGAGAGGTTGATTCGGATCACGAATGGCATCCTTGGGCAAGCTTTTCTTGTACGCACGCCAAGTGTTCGATGAAATGCCCCAATGAAAAATTTCTTCTATTTCATTGATTTCTTGACATGGAATGATTTCTAATGTTGCTCTCTCTGTTTTTCCTCTGTTTTTGCGCCGTACAAGCCAATTAAGAACCTGTCGGGAGTCCGAAAATGGCTAAGGCGGTTTGGGACAAGATCAAGGATCTTGACGGCGTCCGAGAAACTAGGAGTGGCCCCGAAACGGGTTTGTTGACTTTGTTGACAATCTTCGGGGAATAAGGCGGACTCCCCAAGTTCTCCAGGCTATTCGGGAGAGGTGGTGGGACACTACCCACACCGTTCACTTGCGCTTCGGGGAAGCGACCATGACTCCGACTGACTTTCTTGCCATCACGGGGTTAGAGTTTATTGGCGATCCCCTGCCGAAGTTTCCGAATTATAAGCCCGCGAATCCAGCGGCGTGGAGGCAGTTGATTGGTTTCCCCCCCAACAAGGTCAAGGGGTTCGCTGCTGAGTTGACACCCCTCCGTCGTCAGATTGATGATTATGCTGAGAAGCCAAATGCAGTCACGGATCGACTGGTGAGGGGGGCCCTCTGGTACATCCTTTCCGAGACCATTTTTGCGAACCATTCTTCTACGGCCCATCTTTCTCTGTTGGGTTTGTTGGTGAATTTGGATGAGGTGAGTGGATATGATTGGGGCTCAGCGGGAGTGGTCTTCTGCTACCACGCCATGGATGAGGCGTGTAGGCACACCAAGGATACTCTGTCGGGGTATTCTTATGCCTGGGAGGTATGCTCTTTGATTCTGTTTCTGTTTTCTGTCTGTATGCTCTATCTGTGTTCCCTTACTGAATTTGATCTGTTTTCTTTGTGCAGATATGGGGCTATACTGTCCTTGGGCTGTATAGGTTTGAGTTGGAGAGCCGGGCCCCTTTGTTTTCGGATATCAGGAGGTGGAGCCACCCGAATCAGAGCGTTGATGAGGAGGAGGACCAGGATTGGACTTTGACGGTAGCGGAGGCGCGGGCCATGCTGGACACCTTTGAGTATGAGAGGCTGGGCCTATATCCTTGGACCCTATTAGAGCTGGAGGTGCATCGAGCTTGGGATGCCACCGGGATGCAGAGGATGCTGGCATCTTTGGAGGGAGATACCATGTATCTCGGTGAGCGGGTCTTCCCACAGCATGGCCGGGGTAGACTATCATACAGGGTGCCGGCGGATCCGCCGAGGTCGATGTATCCCACCCACTCTATTCCGGAGGATGATTATGCTAGTCTTTTGGTGGGTGATGCGGCGACGGCTTGCGTGATCCCCGGGGCTTCTTATGCGGAGTTTCTGCCTCGGTTGATGGGTCCCCTCCTGGTGGGGGATAGGCGATCACATGCTCGTGGCTCCGCCTCTGCTTCTGCTTCAGGTTCTTCAGCCCCTAGCACTTCCTCTCAGCTACCGGTTCTCCGCCTTTTGCCCCGCACTATGGCCCTCCTCGAGCTACACGTATATGATGGGGAGCATGCCGATGATGGGGCACATCCCGTCTCCTCGATCGATTCCCGAGGGTTACCGCCTCCCCGAATGTCTCTTCGGTATGTTTACTGTTTCTCGTATTCGTCCATATAAGTGTATATGTCCGACTTCATCTCGAGCATCTTCTTTTCTTTGATTGTCAAGGTCACCATATCCGCGGCCGATTACAACCGTGGAGCGACCTAGATGGCCGGGTTGATGGCTTTGGTGCTCGGACTCCGTCCGAGAGGCTGTTCGAAGGCTTCTTCGGCGGCCTCGACAGTGGCCTCGGCTATAACCCCTACTTGCGGAGCCAAGAGGTCGAGGAGGGATGGTAGCCCCCCTGGTGGTGATGGCGGAGGTGCTGGCGGCTCGAGCGACTTGATGGCGTGATCCCCTCCCCTTTTTCTTTATCTGATGATCTGTACATATTGGCCGTGTGGGCCCAGACAATTTTTCTTCTTTTCTGGTACCTGTTAGGAACAAGTAGGTAGCACAAAAAAATGGTTTTTTTTTCTTAGCCCCTAATCCTAGGTCTAATTAGTTTAATTAGCTTTCTCGACTTTCCATGTGCTTTTCGGAAATGGGAATGGCCGATAGGCCGCAATTTTGAGCCTGAATATGGTGTTTTATTGCATGTTATGAGCTGTACACGCAGGTTTTTCGAGACTTGCTTTGTCAAGTCGGGGCTAGATTGCTGTTTGAGTAGAACTGCTATTGCTTTGCCGTAGGTATATCTCGCGCGAGATAAGGTGTCTCGCACGAGACACGCTACCCAAAAGTAAATCTCTTCCTTTTTCGAACAGGATTTTGACAGCTTTTCCCTATAAAATCACCCTGTAGTCCGGCCAGATAACTCATTCTAGCCTTTCAAACTCTAGAGATATCCTGTTAGGGTGAAACTCTTGTCTTCTTCTTCAACCCTGTGATCCATGGCTTCCAAGGAGATTGCCCCAACGTCCATGATTGTCGATGATTTTTCTTTGTCCTCTGAAGTGATTGCCTCTTTCAAGCAAGCATCAAGGGATTTTGTAAGGTCGTTTCGCAACCGGTCTCGCAACAAGTTTATCGCAATTCGGATTTAGAATTCTTTTCACTTTGAAGAACCTCCAACCGGATTGGAAGTTATTGCGGGAGTGGTGTGCTCGATTTTGGGATCCCTCTATTCATCTTTTCAATTTTTCTTTGAATGAGATGGTGCCTACCGTGGAGGAATTCCGCCATTATTTTGGATATGCCTTCGATCGGTAAGATTGTCGTTCCTAAGTATCATAGGAATCATTCGGAGGCTTTGAACGAATTGTTAGGGATCCCCCTTGGTACTTGCTATGGGTTGGTTCACCGCAAGTGGGTTGATTGCTTCTTCTTTTCCGGACGCTTATTGCCGGTGATTCCGATGATGATGCTTTTCATGTTCGTAAGCGGAACTTTCTGGCTCTTTCTCTTTTCGGAGATGTTTTGTTTACGTGTAGGGACGGCTTGGTCGATTCCCAATCGGTGGAAGTTGTTCCGCAGTGCTAGGAAACGTTCTAGGAACATTATTCCGCTAATCTTGGGTGAGACCCTTCATGGTCTTGATGAGCTGCATAGGACTCAAGGCGTCATGACTCAAGGGAGTCCCCTTACGTTGACTATTTGGCTTAGGGAGCATCTCAAGTTGATAGGTCCCCGTTGGAATATTCTCCTTTTACATATCATACGCGAAAGTTGTTGATCAAAGATCTTTCAGCGGATGAATGGGCCGAGTTGATTGCGAAGACCGAAACCGCCGACATTCTCTCGGTGTCCACCTTATTGGAGGTTGAACAAGTATGTTGCCAATACCAAGGGTTTTGACAGGGTTGTTCTTCCGGGTTTGCGAGATTCCTCCTTTTACTTTCCCAAGCGGGTGCTCCGTCGGTTTGGTCGCCAGCAGGACACTTATCTTTTCGAAGGAGCTTCTCGTGTAGTGTCTTATATTGGTGTAGAGTTTGCGCAGGTGCTAGCTCAAGCATGGGGTGAAGGAACTAATCGGGACCGTTGGTCGAACCTTCGGACTTTTAATGCAAGCATCTTCTGTCCGACAAGTATTTGGATTGGTTCCTCCATACCTGCCATCCTAGCAGAGTAGAAGATTGATGATTTGCGGCTTTTCTTGCTAAGAGATTCTTTTGTAGCTAGCAAAGGTATCTTGCCAAGGAGCGAGGCTCGCCCGATCCCGCTTAATGTGCGAACCGATCCAACTCAGAATTTTCTTGATGGGGATTGGTACGAGAGGCGAGGCAAGGGAATGCCTCGGAAAGACGCAAGCTTTGGATAGGCCTCATGTCTTCAAGAGATTGTCGGAATCTCGTCTTTAATCGTCTCGAGGGATGTTACGCTTTGAGAGGCTCAAAGCGCAAGAAGGAGGATCACGACGACGGTGGAGACCATGTCCGCCGGCCAACCAAGTTAATGAAAGGCTAGATCTTTAGGAGTATCAAGAGATTGCTTTGATAGATCAATTGTTTCGCTTTATTAGTATTATTTTTTCAAGTTTGTTAGCTTAGCAAATTAGTCGTTGTGGTTAGGATTTCCCTATTGTCATTAATGAAACGCATTCGATTAATAAAAGGGACAACTTTGATTTATTTATTTGATTAGACCGAACCCGAAGGCCGCTCTACGTTCCTCTTTTACAGAATTAAATAAGAGGCTCGTGTCTAACGTAGTTCATTTTTGAGAAAAGGACAAAATATGGCTCCAGCCGTGGGAGTAATCTCGCGCGAGATAAGCCCCCCTTTTTTTTTTTTTTTTGTATGCACACCCTTTCTTTTGCCTAGACCGCCCCTTCGGGTTTTCAATCTAGCGGGCTTCTTTTCTTGTGCTAGCTCTAATTTTTGCCTAGGTCGTCCTTTCCGGGATTTTCAACCTAGCGAGCGATTTCTTTTAAGGAGGCCAAGTCATCGCCGAAGTACTTCTTGAGCTTGTCCATGTTGGACCGGCTTCGGTAGTTGATCTCCGTCTAAGTCCACCGGTGAAGGGCTCCCAGCAGAATATCTTCTTCACAATGTAGGGTCCTATCCATCTATGTCCCCACTTGCCTAACGGGTTGAAAGGTCCGGGACGATGCTCACGGAGCACCAGGTCGCCTACTCTGATGTTCCTTGTCTTGACCTTTTTGTTGAAAGCTCTTGTCATTCTTCTTTGGTAAACCGAGTGTGTTCGGCCGCTTTCAACCTTCTTTCGTCCAATAGGGCTAGCTCTTCGTATCCTGCTTTCTAGCCGCCGACTTCATTCACTTGGTTTTCTAGGGAGAACTCTTAGTGATGGTATTTCCAATTCTATTGGTAAGACGGCCTCCATCCCGAATGTGAGGGCGTAGGGAGTTTCTCCTGTAGGCCCATTCGGATCGAAGTGCGGTACCCCCATAGTGCGAATGGTAGCTTGTCGGGCCGGTCTTTTCCAAAGTGGCTCGCCATTTTCGATGATAGTCTCGATTGTTTTGTTCGCGGCTTCAAGCTGCTCCGTTTGTTTGAGGCCTATAAGGAGACGCACTTGTGTCTCGTGATTTTGTACTCGGCCAATAGGCGATCGGTTTCCTTTTCGAAGTGTGACCCATTATCGGATATCATCTCTTGTGGAACCCCATATCGGCGCATGATGTTGTGCTTGATGAATTCTCGCAACCTTTTCGGCATTCGAACTTTGTAGGAGGCGGCCTCGACCCATTTAGTGAAATAGTCGATGGCTACTAGGATGAAACAGTGTTCGTTGGCTCTAGCGTGTGTGATCTTTCCAATCACGTCTATTCCCCATGTAGAGAACGGCCAAGGTGAAGTCATTGGGTACAGAAGGAAGGCGGTGCATGCGAAGATTGGCGTGTATCGACACTTGTAGCACTTCTTGACCATTTTGGTACAAATCGGCTTCCATGGTCGGCCAAAAGTACCCTTGTCGATGATCTTTTTGGCGAGCATATTTCCGCTCATGTGGGTTCCACATATGCCTTGATGAACGTGGTCCATTATTTCTGGGCCTCTTCCTCGGTGGCGCAAAGGAGATTTCCTTGGGAATGTTTCTTGAATAAGCGGCCAGTAGTGATGACGTAATTGGCGTGCCAACCTCTTAAGGGCGATCCGAGTCTTCGTGTCTGTCTCGGGTGGTATGGTTCCATCTAGGATGAAATACCAAATGTCGTGGTACCATGGTTTCCTTCGGAGTTTTCAACAACGGCACCTTTGGATAACCATTTGTCTTTGCGATCGTGAAGATCTATAACGGCGCGGTATGCGGGAGTTGCACGCCGTGTTATCTTGAAGGGTTTAAACCTGCTTTTCCTTTAGGGATTTCGACCAAAGAAGCAAGTGTGGCTAATGCGTCCGCAAATCGATTTTTGTCTCTCGGGGGAGATAGTGGAATGAGACGTCTTGAAATTGTTGTGCCAATTCTTGGAGGTGGGCACGTATCTTTGAAGGGTTGGATCTTGGACCCTCCACTTCTTCAATGTCCGATTGATGATCAATTGGGAATCCCCGAATACCTCGAGTTCGGTCACGTTGCGTTCTAGGGATGCCTCAAGCCCCGCTATGCAAGCCTCGTGATTCTGCGGTATTGTTGGTGGCATCAAAGTCAAGACGTCTTGCTAGTGGAGTGTAGATGTCGTTAGTGGTCTACCAATAACATTCCGATGCCAAACCCTCTTTTGTTAGGCTGCGCCATCGAAAAATAATTGCCACTTATTTTCTTCTATGCTTAGGATGTCCTCATCAGTGGAATCGCGGGTCTTCCCCTTCACTTCGTCGCAAGGAAATTCGGCCAAGCGATCTGCGAATACACTCCCTCTAACGGATTTACGAGTGACGTAAGTGATATCATACCCCGCGAGCATGAAGTACCATTTGGCTAGTCTCGAAGACAAATTTGATTTGTCTAGGATATATTTCGGTGGATCCATCTTTGCGATGAGACGGTGGAAAGGCTTCCATATAGTGCTTTAGCCTTTGTGATACCCAGACGAGAGCGGCGCGTGACTTGTCGAGTGGAGAGTAGTTGATTTCACTTGCCTTGGAATCTGCGGGTCGACAAAGTAGATGGCATTTTACGTGTGCGAAGCCGGGCCAGTTTCGAGCAAGCATAGCCCCTAATGCGTTATACGTGGATTGTGAGGTACAACTTCAAGGGTTTCTCCTTGTGTGGTGGAACCAGGATAGCGGGGAAGTCAAGTAGTGCTTAACTTCCTCGAATGCTTCTTGACATTCTTCGGTCCACTCTTGAGGTGCGTTTTCTTAAGCGGTTTAAAGATGGGGTCGCATTGTAGCAGTTGATTAATGAATCGATCGATATATTGGAGTCTGCCCATGAATCCCTTTACTTCTTTCTGTGTCCTGGGTGGAGGCATGTCTCGTAATGGCCTTTATCTTGGCGGGATCTGCTTCTATGCCGCGTTACGTGACCATGTATCCCAAGACTTTCCCTTTGACTACTCCGAATGAGCATTTGGCGGGGTTGAGTCTCATTTTGTGTTTGTCTCGGTCGATTGAAGAATTTTCGAGATCTACGAAGTGTTGGCCATCTCGTCCCCTTCGAGTGGATAATCATGTCGTCCACATACACCTCTATTTCTTTATGGATCATGTCGTGGAATAGTGTCGTGATCGCTCTTCGATAGGTAGCCCCCGGGCGTTCTTGAGGCCAAACGGCATGACCGTGTAGCGTAACGTTCCCAAGGTGTGGTGAATCTTTGTTTTGCCGGTCCTCTTACGCCATGAGGATTTGGTTATACCCCGGCGAACCCGTCGACGAATGAGCGGACCTCGTGCCGTCGCGGCATCGACCAACATGTCTATGTTTGGTAGTGGGAAGTCATCTTTAGGGGATGCCTTGTTCAAGTCTCTGAAATCAACACAGACCCGTATTTTCCCGTTCGACTTGGCTACTTGCACCGTGTTTGCTAACCATTCCGGATATTCAATCACTTTGATGAACCCTACATTCAAGCGTTTCATGATTTCTTCTTTCACTTGCATTGACCATTCCGGCTTGATTCTCGCGTAGTTACGCTTGAGCGGCTCGGGCGTTGGGTAGCGGCGGTATCTTGTGTTCTACAACCGGCGATTCAACCCGGGCATATCTTTGTAGGACCAAGCCGAATACGTCGACATATTCTCTCGGAGGAGCCGGGTCAAGGTTTCTCTGTCTTCCCCCTTGAAGAAGAGTTTGCCGATCTTTGTTTCTCAGGGTCTTCTCCGTCGTCCCAAGATTAACCGCTTGCATTTCCTCATCGTCAACGGGGCCATTCTTTCCACAACGACCTACTTGCTTAGCTAATTCTTTTAAGATTTGTTCGTTATCTTGATCTATCTCATCGTATGATTCATTATTAACGTGTTCGTTATATTGATTATTATTAGTTAATTCATCATTTACGATGTTAGCAATCTCGTGGTACTCGGAAAGATCAAAGTTTTCATTAAGGAAGTAAGGGAATACATGTTCAGCCACCGCCTCGATTTCCTCTTGAGTGAGTTCATCGGAGGTGGAGCCTCAGCTTCTAATGTAAAAGTTGTAGGGCCTATCTTCTGCGAGGGTGGGGAGTGCAACCAAGCTCTTTGATCATGAAGTCTTCATCAACAAGCTGGTCCTCCCGGTGACGTGCCGGTTTAGAATTGGCTCATCACATTTACGTATTAGTCTCGTGTAGTCGGTAGTTGGAGCGTCCCCTTGGATATTGTGCATGAATCGTCGGCTGTCTTCTAACCGGCAAGATGTGTCTTGGAGCTGTCGCGGCATGTCTTCTCCCAACACAAAGTCCCATTCGCTTTGTCATTTCGCCTTCGTGCCCCACAAATCATTAGGGATCGGTGGGACGGATTAATTTCATACGAAGCATCAGCCATCCGAAGATTTCAAAGCCCGGTTGGCGCTTTCCTTTATCATCACCCATGGTTCTCAAAAGATAAAGTAGGGAATATTTTCCCTTCTCGAACAAAGTAGCCATTGAGTGTCCTCCGATATGGTTTGAGGTTGCAATCCTTGAACTTTGGGTCGTTCAGCCTTTGTACGAGGTTCCTTCCCACTTGATTTGAGTGAAGCCCCACTCTTCTATGTCATCTTCATCGTGGATGGAGATGTCGTATCCTAGTCCATGCTTTGTGTGAGGCGGGGGACCGTGGTGGTTCCGTTATTTCTTGTAAGTGCTTTCCAAGCCCCAATCCAGGAAGTACCCTTTTGCTAGCATCATTCTCCGCACAGGGAAGGCTTCCGGAAAACCTAAGTGCCTTTGAGTAGTCGTTTTCGTTGCAAGTGTCTATGACGTTCCACGGTGCTTACTTAAAGAATTAATCGAATTGAAAAGGGAAATACCGACTAACTATTAATGAAAAGCGAACTTGATACTCTTGCCCACAAATGAGAGTTTTTAGGCAAGTAGTATCCGACTAAACTAGACTAGACTAATAATTGTTTCTCTTGCAACTAAAAGTAAATAACCGAAAAGAAAAGAGACTCCTCATTTGTTTGAATTCATCCAAACTATTCCACCACTTGGACAAACTCGATGGCGTCGTTGTCAATCAAGTCTTGACCGCATTCTTCAAGTTGAAACAATTATTGGTGTGATGACCATGGCATTGGTGATAGTAGCAGGTAGAGGTGTGGGATCGTCCTTCCTCTTAGGTTGGTAACCTTCCATTGGGCTTAGCTTTCCTTCCTTGTGAAGACTTACGAAGAGATGACCGAGAGTGATGTTTCCAATGTCGGAGAAGACTCTACCCCTTCCTTCGCTTAGCCATTTGATTGTGGAGGTCTCGAATGTGGTTCTCATAGTGTTGCACGAAGACGTTGTGGCGAGCTCGATATTCTTCCTCCATTTGTTCTTTGAGGTCACGGTAGAGGGTATTGAGGAAAAACTTGACCCTTTCATCAATGTCATCTTCAACGTGGGCTTCAAGATTGATGCACTTTGGGTCATATCTTCGAGTTCGCTTTTGACCTCTTCAAGTTCTTCAATCGCATCTTTGTCTTGTCGGCTTGGATGGATTCTTCCAAGTTGTGCCATGCATCGTTGTCCTCAATTTGTTGTAGGGCTTTGGCGAGTTGAGTTTTGATGTCACTTAGCTCCTCTTGCACGGATGACCGTCCACTTTCTCGGAATCACTTTCCATCTTCCGAAAATCCCTAGCAATGCGAGTGGCGGGCAAATCAAAAGCTTCTCTCCAACCTTCCACGTGTTCCATTTCAAATAGACAAGAGACTTGGTCAAATCTTGGAGAGTGGGCTGTTCAGCGATTTCCTTGGTTATGACGTACTTTCCGGTAGACATTGTGTTGGGAGTCTTGGAGTTGAGTAGCCGGAAAACCGATTTAAGATATGCGAGATATCGTGGATCTAGCCCCAACGAGTCGGAAGCAGTGCTTAAATGGCTCAGGCTCAAATTCAAATAGACGAAGCATTATCTCGTGCGAGATTAGTAATCCCGCGCGAGATAATCACACGAAAAGTCGATTTTTATTTAGCCCTAATTTTTGGTCGAAACGGAAAGTCCGTTTTGAGGGGTTTCTAAGGCCTTTATCAGAACCTAACGACTAAGCAATCAATCCGATTTTTGTAAAGCAAAGCCATGTAAGATTGTTTTTTTTTTTTTTTGAAGGATTATATGCACATTTTTTTTTGAAGGGACATCCGAAAGGGTCTTTTCCGAATCCTTATTTATTGTCAATTTTGCATGGCTTTGTTTTGATCAAAAACAAGAAAAGATCACTGAGTCAAAACCGACCGGTCACGGAGTGATCCTAAAAAGTCAATCTACATGAGAATGTGGCGATGCAGGGCTGGAAGGCTAGGCTCCCCGCGATATGACAATCTAAGTGGATTGAATACGTGGAGTGGGATTGTCCAACTTCGGAGAGACCGGCGACTAGGTGGTTACCGTCATCCGTCCTTAGTGTGGGTCCCGGGTTTATAGAGGGTATGTAGTGCAATGACAGTTATAGTATGAGTGCGCGTGTGTGATAGTCAATCTATGTGATAGAGTAAAATAGGAAGTTTTTTTGAAAGTCAAAAGAGAAAACAGGATAGTGGCCGCACCCAGTGGTTGCCTACGTTTCTCCCAATTTAGGAAGACTCAGGCCGTCGTAGTTACACATAAAGAGAGATAAAGAGAGATAAATAATTTAATTTACAACTCCCGAATCCCCACTTTGGACCGGACTTTAATTAAATAAAACCCAATCACATGCAGTTCATAAATAATAATCAATTATTTAAGGAAAATAAAGGTCCGAGTTCTACATCTTAAGGGAGGCCTTAAGATGCGAGAACTCTGCGAGATAATGAATCCACGGGATCCCCCTTGCGTGTTCGACCCTCGTCTTGGACCACGGGATGAACGGAGAAACCGAGGAAAACAACCCGGATTGCCGAAGCCATATCTCGCGCGAGATATGATATCTCGCCGCGAGATAAGCTTCATCTCGAGAGCAAAATTCGAATTTTACTAATTTGAAAACCTCTCTTTTAATTTTGACGCAAGTTTAAGCCTCTTAATTTTCAGTCCCCAACGGAGTCGCCAACTGTAGCGTTGTGAGAAAGAAATTCTTATTCCTTTTATTTTTTATGAGTCGCCACCTATATTATTTGATTGGAAACATAGAAAAACCATTTGAAAGAGATTTGAGTTCGGGGCTTAGGTTATGAAATGGGTAGGTTTAGAAGGCATCCATTTCACCCAATCCGGAGATCGGTCTTGCTAAAGAAAAGAGAGGTTTTTAAAAGAAGAAGTAAAAAAAACGAATCTAAATACTACAAATAAAGGTCCATTTGACGAGGTCAAACGGAATGTAGAATCGATTGCTTCGAGACCGTCTCCATGATTTGGAGAGGCTCTAGGCCGATCCTAGATTCTATGGACTTATACCACTCTAACAATCAATTAGAAGGAAGTTTAGGAATTACCTTGCGTGAGGTGATTTGGGCAGAGTTTCGACTCAAGTTTAGAGTCGACCCTTCACACGGACGAGCTTCGCCTCGGTCCTTGGTTTGAGATTGTTGCTTGTTTATCAACAAGGTTGACAAACAAACTATGAGAGTGAGTTTTAGGGTGATTTTGCTTAGGATTCTTTCCAAGGAGAGAAACCAACAAAATGTGTGTGTTGTGAAAATTCTTCGACCCCTTGAACCTTGGAAGTCACCAAGTATTTATAGAGTTTGGATATGAAGAAGTGGAGAGTTAAAACCCTATCAGATGGTTCTAGACCTCCTCTCCCATTGGTTGGCCGGAGAGATAAAGTTTTATCTCAAAAAGAGGTTGAAATCGACGAGGGAACTGGCTGCCGCAATCTGCAGGGGGATATCTCGCGCGAGACACGCCATCTCGCGGCGAGATATTGCTCCCGTGGACAGCTTTTGTCCTTTCCTCGTTATCTCGTATGCAGTTTAGTCCCAAACTAACGGTAGTTAGTCAAAACTTAACGAAACATGACGAAATGGTGGATTTCTACTTCTTGACTCAAAGCGAGACTTAGAGTGGTATAAGTATGTTCCGATGTGTTCAGAATGGGGTGTCTACAGGTGAATATTCTATAATTATGGTGTCCCCTTGCAAGAAGGTCCGTACGGACCAACTAGGCTGCAAATAGGTCCGTACGGACCAACCATGTATGGGAGTGATGATTACTTCCGGGATTTGAGGTAATATTGTGGACTTTAAGGGGATTCAGTAATTATTAAAGCAAAGAGGTCCGTACGGACCATTATTGCTTTTCCAATTTCCTGAAAATTCCCAAAAGGTCCTTTTGTCCCTTTTTATCCCGAAAAGGCTCCTCCCTTGGTTTGGCTGGGGTTTTGAGTGCCGGAGGTCGTCGAGACTGCGTTGATGAGTACGCGGTGCTTCCCATGTGTGCTTGAAAGGGGTGATCCAGTTGGGGTACTTACGAAGCCCTCGACAAGCGTCACTTATGAAAGAGTGGGGTCGCCGATAAGATAAGGGTCCTAATCTGGATCGCATCTTTGGGAGATAAAGTGACCGGGGAGGTCAGTGTGAGGACGTGGTGGTGTCCTATTGTGTGACCATTTCGGTCGGTAGGGCCGGACCCCGTGATAGGATTCCTACGTATCCACAGCGGGAATCAAGCACAGTCGTAGTTCGGGTGTGGGGTGAGTGTTTTGTGAATGCGGGCGTGGTGGTGCCACTGAAGTGTCGTGTGACCGCCGAGGTCGCGGGTAAGGACGTGGTGGTGTCCCAGGGTGACCGCATAGGTCGATGGCTCGGACCCCGTGATAGGATTCCCTACGTATCCCCGGCGGGAATCAAGCCTGGTCGTAGTTCGAGGGTCGTGAATCGTGAGTGCGGGTGTGGTGGTGCCTCGAAGTGTCAGCAGGACCGCCGAGGCCGCGGTAAGGACGTGGTGGTGTCTGGTGACCGTATAGGTCGATGGCTGGACCCTGTGATAGGATTCCTACGTATCCCTGGCGGGAATCAAGCCTGGTCGTAGTTCAGAGGTCGCGAAATTGTGAGTGTATGTGGGCGTGGTGGTGCCCTGAAGTGTTGTGTGGCCGCCGAGGTCAGTGATAAGGATGGGGTGGTGTCCTAAGATGTGGTGACCGCCGAGGTCAATTGTGAGGATGTGGTGGTGTCCTGGGATGGAAATTTTACGATTTTCCTAATCGGGTGGTTTAAGGCCTTCCGGGCCGGGAATAATGATTTGGGAGGTTTATACGGTCTTCCGGACCGAGTGGTTTAAAGCCTTCTGGGCTGGAGATAGTGATGGTGGAGGTTTATACGGTCTTCCGGACCGAGTGGTTTAAAGCCTTCCGGGCTGGTGATTGTGATGGTGGAGGTTTATACGGTCTTCCAGACCGAGTGGTTTAAAGCCTTCCGGGCTGGTGATAGTGATGGTGGAGGTTTATACGGTCTTCCGGACCAAGTGGTTTAAAGCCTTCCGGGCCGGTGATAGTAGTTTGACTGATTTATACAGTCTCCCGGACTGAGTGGTTTAAAGCCTTCCGGGCTGGAGATGGTATGAGGACTTGAATCGTCTTCTGATTGCGGTTATGCCATGCATGAGGACTTTGAATCGTCTTCTGGCTGCGGTTTGCCATGTGTGAGGACTTTGAATCGTCTTCTGGCTGCGGTTTGCCATGCGTGAGGACTTTGAATCGTCTTCTGGCTGTGGTTTGCCATGTGTGAGGACTTTGAATCGTCTTCTGGCTGTGGTGGTGTCATGTATGAAAACTTGAGTCGTCTTCACCCAGCTTTGCTATGCGTGAGGACTTTGAATCGTCTTACGTCATTTGCTTGGTGGTGTCATGTATGAAAACTTGAGTCATCTTCCTCGATCATTGTGGAGGCATGGCTGCCTTGAGCTTTGATTGCGAGAGGTTTAGATGCCTCGTTCTTTGTCCGCTGGGGAGAAGGTTGGACTTACGATGGCTGCCGGTGTTCATCCATTGGGGATTTATCGTGGCCTTGTAGGGGCTTTTCCTGTTGAGAGGGTGACGTCGGGCTTACTTTGATGGCCGGTGCTTGTGTTGTCGATGAGTGGGCAAGGATGATGGCCGGTGATTGCTTCACCATTTGGCATTTTGGAGGCATTTCGTGCCTTGGGATTTGTACTCGGAGGTGTTGGCTCCTTCTTGCGCTTGTTTTGCCGTTGAGTGGGCGAAGTTCGGGCTTACATTGACGGCCGGTGCTGGGGATATGTAGTCTTGTACGACTTCCCTTTGACTTGTTGGGGAGGAGCTCGGGCTTACTTCACGGGCGGTGCTTGCGTTGTCGACGAGCATTTTGGAGGTGTTTTGTGCCTTGAGATTTGTGCTGGGAGGTTTTGGCTCCTTCTTGCGCTTGTTTTGCCGTTGAGTGGGCGAGGTCCGGACTTACATTGACGGCCGGTGCTTGCGTTGCCGTTGAGTGGGCGAGGTTCGGGCTTACATTGACGGCCGGTGGTTGAATTGCCGTTGGAGTGGGCGAAGTTCGGGCTTACATTGACGGCCGGTGCTGGGGATATGTAGTCTTGTACGACTTCCCTTTGACTTGTTGGGGAGGAGCTCGGGCTTACTTTGATGGCCGGTGCTTGCGTTGTCGACGAGCATTTTGGAGGCGTTTTGTGCCTTGAGATTTGTGCTGGGAGGTGTTGGCTCCTTCTTGCGCTTGTTTTGCCGTTGAGTGGGCGAGGTCCGGGCTTACATTGACGGCCGGTGCTTGCGTTGCCGTTGAGTGGGCGAGGTTCGGGCTTACATTGACTGCCGGTGCTTGCGTTGCCGTTGAGTGGGCGAAGTTCGGGCTTACATTGACGGCCGGTGGTTGAATTGCCGTTAAGTGGGCGAGGTACGGGCTTACGCTGACGGCCGGTGGTTGAATTGAATGGTTAGGGACCAAACTGCACTTGGATTTGCTGAAATAGGCCTTAGGACAGCCAGGGGCAAAGATTATAAGGGCAGGAAAGTAATTTGGCCCTCCCTTGCAAGAAGGTCCGTATGGACCAACCTGGGATGCAAAGAGGTCCGTACGGACCATATGGGTTTTTTACAGTTCCCAGATTTTGATCGGGTTAAAAAGCCGAGGCCCCCTTCACTTCTTCTTCTTCAGTTCGTGCATCCGAGAGAGAGAGAAGGAGAAAACCTCCATTTTTACACCAAAATCTTCCATTTTTCGCTTGAATTGCTCGCAATGGCGGAAGGATCTCGGAGGAATCGTCGACAACGCAGTCAAGAAGTGGTCGAGCAACGGATGGAGCTCCAAAGAAATTGGATCTCCTTTGTTCCATCTTCGAAGAACCCGGATGTATTTTATCCGAATCCGGAGGTGCACAATCGTCGCTCTAGGAACGTCGGGGAGGTAAGAATTCTTGATGAATTGTTTTTCGCATATTTGAGTTTTTCGCATATTTGAGTTTTTGTTATTTTTCATGCCTTTTGTGAAATTCTTGATGAATTGTTGAAAATGGACATGTAAAAATTGTGGGTATGTGTATTTTGTGCAGAAATGTGTAGATTAGCTCTTATTTGTGAAAATAAAGTGCCTCTCTAATGAAATGCATGCCTTGGTGTTTTGTATGTACATTATGAGAAAAGTTTGTCGTGTAGTGACAAATTTTGTAGAAAAAATGTGACATGTGCCGTGTTTCGTGATGGGTTTTGTCTGAAAGTGTGTGCCGTGTAGGGACGGATTTTTGTTATGCAGATGTGTCATGCCGTGTGTGCCATGTTTTTGGGTGACGGACTTTGTGGGGAAAATATGTGCAATATGTGCCGTGTTTCGTGACGATTTATTTGTGCTTTTGCCGTGTTGGGACGGACTTTTTGAAAATGTGTCGTGTAGTGCTTGATCCCTCTGTTGAGAAAATCTGTACAGTGTGTGCCCTGTTTTGTGACGGACTGCATGGAAAAAATTATGTATAATGCATGTCATGTTTTGAGTTGCATGTAAAAATTATGTGCAATATGTGCCGTGTTTCGTGACGGGATATATGTGCTTTGATTTTCTTTTGCATTAAGTACTGCGAATGACGTACCCTTGCTGTGTTTACCTGCAGGATGAGGGGCTCATGGCTGGGAAGGCCAAGAAGATGAAGACTCGGGGATTGCTCGAGGCTGTTGTTGAGTTGTGGCAGCGGATGCCTGATATTTTTGTGGATGGTTGGCCGAGTCCCAGGAGGCCGGTCTACGCTTGGCTTGGGTGTGTTCGTAGAGAACCCGGCCGGGTTTCGACACGAGGGAAGAACAAGAGCGTCTTCCTTGGCCTTTCCGAGTATTGGTGGGATACCACCCACACCTTCCATCTCGAGCCGGGAGAGGTGACAAAGTGACGCCCACAAACTTTGTTTGCGATTACCGGGCTTTCCTTTAAAGGAGGGCCAGCCATGCGGAGAGATATGATAGCCGATGATGTGTCGACCAGAGCCGTCGGGCTTTGAGCCTCGTCCTCGCTAGGGGCCCCGGGCATGTTGTATAGTGATGTGGAGCCGAGGATCACGGCCAAAGATCGGGGCCTATGTTCGGGTACCGGCCAGTGACGGCGGAGCACTGGCGCGCTCCTTTTCAGTGGTTTGCACTTTCCGAGACTTTATTCTCGAACCACGCGACTGCGGCTCCTTTTGCTCGTTGGAGAGCTTGATTGATCCGGGAGAGGGTTTGTGATATCGCTTGGGGCGAGCGGCAAGCTTGGCCGAGCTCTACTTCTCTTTGGACCGGTTTAGGCCTGGGTGTGGCGCTTCTTTTGGCTTGTTTTGACTTTGCTCCGGAGGTATGAAGTTTATTCTTTTTTTGATTTAGCAACTTGTCGTTTCTCCATCTTCTTTTGCACTGAGCCCTTTTCTACTTTTGTCGCAGGTGTGGTTCTATGAGATTTTTCAGTGCTTCCCATGGGATAGAGATCCTGGGGCTGTAGCTGCGTATCCTGCTATGCTAGGCTGGGCTCGTACGGCGAGGAAGAGGAGGACCAGCAGAGGGAAGCTCACCATCGCCTATGGGGATGTGCAGGAGCATCTGGAGAGAGGTAGCCCGGAGGGGTTTGTTTTGTTTCCGTGGGCTCGGTATGAGGCCGATGACTTCGAGGGGGCTCCTGAGGTGACAGCCTTGTGCAAGGAAGATGCCGCGGGGCTTGACTTGTGACGCGCGCACTGGGAGCGGGTCTTCCGGGCAAAGATGGCCTGTGTGTGCTTCCCGTCGCTCCGAGGGACCCTCCTTTTGGGATGCTTGATTCTCGAGACATGGATGTGTTGGATTTTGAGAGGTACCTTGACGGTGTGGGTGCCGAGGAGTTTATTTTGTATGGAGAGGAGTATGGGGCCTTCGTGCGGAGGAAGTTGAGGACGCCGCAGGTATTGGGCGAGGAGAGAGAGGGCCGGCCCGTTGTGTTCCCCTGCAGGTTCCGCGCCGGGGCCGGATTTCACGTATGTCCGTGGGGATGGATCGAGGAGGAGGGTAAGTCTGTACTCTCATTCCCGAGCAAGGTGCCCCCGCCGTATACCGAGTGGATCCCGACAGATCGCGAAGTGTGCTTACTCTTTTCCATCTTGGCATCCTTTCTGTATTTTTCTCTTTTTGTTGTTGAGTATAACTGTATTGCTGAGCGTTTCTTTGGCTGCTTGCTTGTGCAGGTCCCGGGGAGAGCCTATGATATGCTGACTCGCCGTTATGTGGCGATGAGGTCTTTTGCGAAGAAGATGGCGTCGAAGATGTCTTGCCGGTCTTTGTGACGTATGCCGGCGTACCAGCCGATGCCTTCGAGGCATTCTGTAGATGTTCCTCCACCGAGAGCCGAGCCAGAGCCACAAACAGAGGGACCTTCGCGGGGCAGCATAGCATGGATGCCGGACGTCTTCGGGAGCTCCGAGGCAGCAGCTCTTTTATCGCTTCTTCCCTCCGCAGACGCACAGGTGAGGGATCCTCGCAGCCTTCTTTCTTTGATCCTTTCGTCGATTTGATCCTTCGAATTACATTGAGGGCAGCCTCCTGGCGGGGCTCGCACTCGACGACGAGGACGTGACGGGCGAGTTCACCGGGATGCCCGACTTCTCTCTGGAGGACCTTGGCGAGGATGATGATGCTGAGGAGTCTGATTAGTATTCATTTGCTTTCCCTCTTTCCATATCTTCTCTTTTTTTTTGTTTAGCAACAGACATTTATGGGTACCTGTAATAAAACACTTGTATTTGTATGGCAAACAACATTTTATTTTAAGATGTAATGTCGTTTTTTTGATTTCCGGGATTTGTCCTAGAAATTGTTGCTATTATTTTTTTTTGTGCATGCCATGTGAGCTGAGGGTGCGTTTGTGGGTAGTGTATGTTTGCCTGAAATGGTTTTGGCCAGTGTTTGGGCAGTTTGGAGCAAGGTCCTGCTGAGGACAGTGGTTGTTGTATCGTTTGCTGGGGAAATGGGTCATGATTGCAAGGAGGTCCGTACGGACATACTTAGCATGCAAAGAGGTCCGTACGGACCAACCTTGCTTTTGGGAAGGAGATAAATGCTTTCCAGTGTCTGGTTCTTCCCCATTTCCCCATTTGCAGCCATTTTCTAGCTTTCTTCCCCATTTTCTCTAGGAACATCCATTTTTGCCATGGATTCTTCATACGTCCCTAGAATTTTACCGAGGCTTTCGAAGGAGAAGCAAGCACACTTCCTTGAGCAGTTGAAAATGTGGATGCGGCGCCGTATGAGGCATCAGAGACGGGCTTTCTTGGTAAGGTTTTGACTTTGCTCGATTTGGTCTTTTAAGGAGTTGGTTCCTGATTGGGATTTGTTGCGGGCTGCCGCGAAGTTCTGGGATGTTAGGAGGCATGTGTACTGTTTCTCCTACAATGAAATGGTGCCCACTTTTGAGGATTTTCGGGCTTTGATTGAGGACCTGGAGGTGGAGGCCATCTCGCTTCCTTTGATTGGTGGTGCCGTCTGCGAGCGTGAAGCTTGCGTGCTTTCTTCGTACTTCGTTGGAAGAAGTGCAGTGGTGGCATGATCCTTGATTCGGGTCATATTGACATTTCGAGCCGCCGAGCGATTCATGGCCGATGACGAGAGTGGATGTCTCTTTTTGGGACGCATTTGCCTTGCGCGTGATGGCGACGCTTTTCGGTCGCCTCCTTGGCATTTGCGATGGTGCTTTGCTAGATGTGGTTGGGCACCTGCAGAGCCGGGAGAGGATATTGTCCCGTTGGTGCCGGGGGAGACTCTTCATGGTATCGACCGCTCCGGCGACCGGGGATCGTTTCATGAGAGGGGGAAGCCCCGCTTTGCTCACCTTGTGGCCGCGAGAGAGACTTCGTGCCATGCCCGAGGCTCCGACGACGTTTAGCCCGGTGGTCATTTGCTCGCCGACCTCTTGTGTCGGGATATGGATCATCCGCCTCGGGAGAGATGGATGGCACAACTTGGTACGCATCGTATCCGCTGGTGGGTTCCCACCTGGAGGATCGAGACTAGGAGGGTCTTGCAGGAGGGTCCTACGTTGTTAGAGTTCCGTGTTTGTCGTGGTCCTCCTTCTATATTCCGTCGCTTGTTTCCCGGCAGTTTGGGATGAAGCAGAGCCTTTGTTGGGCCGGGATGACCTTGCTACGCGGAGGTAGTTCCTCTTTATATGGCAGCTGTCAGTGCCTTCTTGTATTTTCCGAGGGTATGGAAGTATTCCGCTTTCCCTCCCGTGGTACTCCTTAGACGTCTGGGAGGTCAGTATTGACGACTCGCACCCGGGCCCGGCATGAGCAGCTGTGGTCGGGCCCCAAGCCGGGCTTGGGAGAGCAAGTGCGCGTAGCGATTTCCTGGGACCCTATTGTCGTAGTAGCTATTGCCTTAGGAGTGCCGAAGCTCGGTCTCGACCCTTGGATGTGACGGGAGACACTTTGTTTGACTACGAGACTAGAGTTGACCGACTGACGGGGAGAGGTCCTCTTTTGCAGACTCGCAGGGAGGAGATCCGAGCCGAAGCACGGGCGAATGAAGCCCTAAGAGCTGTTGGATTGTTTGACTCTACGGGGAGGACCCCTGATCTCGGACTGAGAGACGCGGAGTTGGCTCATGTGGAGCGAAAGAAGACTCGCCGGGGACGAGGGAAGAAAGGGAAGAATGGCAAGGGGACAAGCGCAGATGGCGCGGAATGACCTCCTAGGTATCCATTCATTGCATTTGCAAACTCATTATTTGTTAAATGTATTAAGCTGTCTTTTAGCATGTTGTGAACTTGAGAGTAGACCGTGCTTGAACTCATCAAGAAATGTTGTAACCGTTAGTGATTTGTGATTTACTTTTAAAGCTTTGTCGAGACAGTTTTGTTATTTTTTTTATAATTGTCATCACTAATTATTAAGAGAATAAATTAGTATAATTGTCAATGGATAATCATGTGATGATTATATGCATAAGAGATGCACATTGAAATTATGGGTACTTGTTAGAGACCAAGTGATCGGACATGACCCGCATGAGATTTATGTAATGGTCAAATGTCATACTTAAATCTCATACGGTTACTTCATTTATTTCCTAGACTCGAGACTATCATAACCTTACATATGATGAAAGCCATGTTTGATTTTAGTCAAACGATATCTTAACACGATATCTATAAAGGCTATCATTGGCATGATCGGATTCATGATGGGAAGGATGATAAGTCAAGAAGGAGTTTGTCCCTCGGAAGAGAGATGTTATGCTTGGGCCCTCGATGAGTGATAATGATGAAAGTGTATGGCCGTACCCCAATATGATTGGAATTATCATTATACTCAAGAATCGAGAAAGCATTGAACAATAACAAGTTGACAAGGACCATGACTTGTGTTCAATATAACATCGTGAGACAAAAGGGATAAATGGAAGTACACCGTTGGAAACGTGAACTCTTACGTTACATCATTTGGGTAGACATAATGGCTTGCTAGAGTCCGCTTATGTCTTATGAGGTTCGATATGATCGAACTCATTGCCAACATGATGTAATCCTATGGGTCACACACAACTAGAATGAATTGGTTAAACCGAGGAAGAATGATTGAGAGCTCGACGGCTACTTATGTCACGCGACATATCAAGCCAATGGCTTGATATACCGCGCGACATAATAGCCAATACGCGTATTGATACTGACGTCTCTCCTAATTTGATTAGAAAGAATTATTTACACTATTTGTAGTATAAATACGAGGGTTAAATAGACACAGAAAACCCTAGCCGAAATTTTAAAGCAAAATTCACAATCCAAATTCTCTCAATATTCTTCAAGGTTTAGATCTAGCAATCGACAAGAAATTGTTCTTGGATTCATTCGAAGGTGTGGATACCAAAAAGAGGGTCTTCGCTCGTTCTTCGATCAAGACCTAGAGTTCAAGCAAGTTGAAAGAACGAAGTTTGTGATTCAATATCACATAATCAAATCGTTCGATAGCTCAAGACAGGCAAGCGTTTCAAGGTTGGTTTTATTCTATTTCATTGATATTCAAATTAATTGTATAGACAGGATCCTAGGAGCTTCTTAGGTTTTATGTTTTTAATGCTTAATTCCATTAGCATGGACAGTAAAACCCAACGGTGGTATCGTGAGCCCCGTTCGTATGATTAAGTTTGAATTAACATGCTAAGTTTAAGATATAAATTATTTATATGCTTCGCTATTTTTATATGTGATAGAATTTTAATTGTTTATGTGAAGCGATGTGAAAATCGTTTTCAATTTATCTTGAATTAAATGCGCCAAAAGTTTGTTTTATGTGATTTAATTGTTTGTAATACGTATGTGGTTCGAATCTGGAAATCTGTTAGCAGCTTAGCCGCTTTAGTCGCGCGACATGACAGTGAGCCATGTGGAATTCGGAGGTTAACCGGCATGTTAGGTCGCGCGACATATCAAGCCTGGGCTGATGTTGTCACGCGACATAACAAGCCAAAATCGGCGTAACTGCTTGTTCAGAATTTTCTGCTATTCTATGATTGTGTTTACAATCCGATATGTTGATATGAAAATCTGGATGTTATAAAATTGAGTTTATAAGTCCGCGAGTAGATTGATTCATTGATATACATGATTAATTGATTAAAATATGATTTTAATAATTATTGCAATGTATATAGAAAAGCTGGATGTTATAAAAATTGAGTTTATAAGTCCATGCTTAGATTGATATCTATTGTTTATGCATGCTTAATTAATTTAAATGTGTTTTTATTAATTGTTGCGATGCATGAATTATTTGTTCTTAATTGTTAAGAATTATTAAATTAGATGTTTTAGTTGAAACATGATATTTAGTTTCCTAATATGTTTAGATTTAGACATTGTAAAATTTTTGGATCTTATGATTGTTTATGGAAACAAGTCATAAATACGCGAAATTTAAAAGGAAACCGATTGTTTATAAAAGCTGTAAGTGATTTGATGTTGCCTAATCGTAGTTGATTTCCTTAATTATGCATGTCTAGGAGAGTTACCGTTCTAAGGAAGAGTTGGTACTTTAAGAAGTCCCCATCATGGGCTCACCTATCTTCACCGGGAACTTACACGGGTGCATGATTTTGACTATCTTTCCGATATGCTTATATAATCTACCTTTTAAAGTTGAACCTTTCATTTAACTTTTAAGTTCTTTATTATGCCAATTCATGATTAAAAACAACTTGAGGACTATCGAGATAGTTTTGGGTGGGCTTCGCCATAGCAAGGTGCTTTGATTCTATTCCCGAATGCGAGAGCAAGATGCAGGAAATGGTGGTTCCTATACGTTTTAAAGTGAATGAACTTAATCTGGGTTATCAAAATGGTTTTGGACCCAAGGCATAAGATGAGATTAAAATATGCCTAGACATTATGATGTCTTGAATTGATCTCATAAAAAGATCTAAGAGTCATATATGTGATATGATTGATGTTTTCTACTCTAATTACAGCTTTAATTTTTGAAGCGGTTTTGCCATAGCAAACTTGGAAATTGGGGGATTAGTGCAAGTTGGATCTTTAGCCCATTAAAATGTATATTATTATGCTTATTTGCATTTGAAGGTGTATAATTTAGTGGGAGCATTTATTTAAATGCACTATACTTCTCATTATAATATGTTTACTTATATGTGTTCATATTTCTTATGTATATCTTTTTGTAGAATAAATGGCATCAAACAATAATCACTTTTCATCAAGCGATTCCGTCCTTGAGAAGGAAAAGTTGGAAGAAAGGAATGGTAGTCCAAAACTATATGGATTGGGATCCGTAGTTTGAGAATTGTTTCTCAAACAAGAGGAGAAACCTGTACGTTCTACCTTGAAATCCTATTCCTGACTGAACCTCGCTCGCTAATGTCGCTAGGGCACAAGGGAACAATATCCGAAGCTACAAGCGTTCGACTCTACGCATGTTAGTCAGCCTTATGCTCTCCGGGCCATGGCTGTGCAAGAGTCTTCGTAAGAATCTTGAAAGCACTTGGGGACAAATGACTTAAACAATCCGGCCGATGGAAATGTTCCTAAATTCAAGCTAGGCAAGAAAGCAGTACAACACAGCTTGCCAGATCCTTGACCTCATGCAAAGATGAGTGAAGAAGGAGCCAAGCCGTTGGTCCCCATGGCGCTCTCAAGCTAAAGGGCTCACATTGAGCATCTATGACCTGAGGCTCTGCTTTCCAATTATGCCAAGAGTTGGCTACCGACATAATACCGAATTCATTACCTAAAAGTTTTAGTCATTTCATAATGCACTATAACATACGGGTGGAATGAATAGAAACCTTCCGAGTTAGTTCAAATGTTGACTTCATCATTTGGAAACCAAGCATTGCTCGAGAAGAAGACCGACTTTCGGCAAGTGCTAATGGTTAACAAGGGGAAAGGGTTCAAGGGTGCAAAGGAAAAGCAAAGTGTTGTCATAATCCTAAGGCAAAGCGAGTTGCACAAGCCCAAAAGAGGCCTCCAAGCCTCAAAAGAGGCTAAGCCTAAGTCCCAAGAGGACGCAACCGGGCTTCTACATTGCAATGAGATTGGACAGATTGGAGTGAGAAATTGCAGTTGTAAAATACAAGGAAGCATCAAGCTAAGGAGCGAAAGGAGTTGCTTCAACTTCGTGTATCTTTGTTATAGATATATTCCTATCTACTTCTAGTTCCTGCAGGTATTGGATACCTTAGGATGTGGAACTCACATTTGCTTAAATGTGCAGGTCTAAAGAATGTATGATGCTTAAGGAAGGTGAAGTGGACCTACGCTGTGGGGAATGGAAGCAAGAGATTCTTTGCCGCATTAGCCGTAGGAACTTATGAAGTTACTTTTACCTAGTGGACTAATACTTGTTTTGAACAATTGTTATTACGTTCCCACCTTTAAGTAGGAATATTATTTCGATTTCATGTTTGGATAATGAAGGTTTTAATTTTCTTATATGTGATAAGAAATTTTCTATTTACAAGAGTGATATGCATTATTGTAAATCTGCTTTCATTCAATGGCCTTTATATTCTTGATGTTGAAAATCGCGATAATGATGTCTATAACATTAACAAGAAATCTAAACCCAATGATGTAAACCACACTTACTTATGGCATTGTCGTCTTGGCCATATAAACGAAACGCATTTCTAAACTCCACAAAGATGGATTTTTGGACTCACATGATTATGAATCATATGAGACATGCGAATCTTGTTTACTTGGCAAGATGACCAAGGACCCATTTACCAAAACCGTGAAAGGGCGGAAGGCGACTTATTAGGACTCATACATACCGATGTATGCTGGGCCTATGAGTAGCGATGCTAGGGGAGGATTTCGGTACTTCATAACATTCATCGATGATTATAGTAGATTTGGATATGTTTATCTAATGAAACATAAGAGTGAATCGTTTGAGATATTTCGAATATTTCAAAATGAGGTGCAAAATCAACTTGGCAAAACTATTAAGGTACTTCGATCCGATCGAGGTGGTGAATATTTGAGCCAAGAATTTGACAATCATCTTAAGAGTTGTGGAATCGTTTCGAACTCTCTCCACCCGAACACCACAATGGAATGGTGTGTGTCCGAAAGGAGGAATAGAACTTTGTTGGACATGGTTCGTTCTATGATGAGTCAAGTTGAGCTTCCTTTATCCTTTTGGGGACATGCACTAGAAACTGCTGCTTTCACTATAAAGAGAGTTCCTACCAAATCGGTTCAAAAGACCCCATATGAGATGTGGCATGGAAGAAAACCTAGTCTGTCTTTCATGAAGATTTGGGGTTGTGATGCATATGTCAAGAAGTTAACTTCCGACAAGCTAGCACCTAAATCCGATAAATGTGTTTTTGTGGGATATCCTAAGGAAACCAAAGGATACTATTTCTACAACCGAAACGAGAACAAAGTGTTTGTTGCTCGAAATGGTATTTTCTTAGAAAAGGAGTTTCTTCGCAAAGGAACCAGTGGGAGTAAAATAGATCTCGAAGAAGTTCGAGAACCCGAAAACAACATTGAACCAATGGTAGAAACCGAACCAAGTTCACAAACCGTCGCGGAGGAACCCCGGTTCAAGATGCACGCCGCGAGTTCCTCGCCGAAGTGGTAGATCACGATCCGAACCCGAGCAGATATGGATTTCCTCGTTACGGAGAAAGTGATGAAGTGGAGTTAATCGAAATGATGAACCCACTTGCTATCAAGAAGGCGATGTCCGCTCCGGATTCGGGAAAAATGGCAAGAAGCCATGAAGTCCGAATTACAATCCATGGCTTCGATAATCAAGTTTGGGAACTTCGATTGATCCACCACGAAGGTGTAAAAACCATAGCAGTGGTGCAAATGGGTCTTCAAGAAGAAGACCGACATGGATGGGAAGGTGCATACCTAGTAAGGCTAGGCTAGTAGCTAAGGGGTATAGGCATTCATGGCATAGACTATGATGAAACCTTTTCGCCCGTAGCTATGCTTAAGTCTATTAGAATTTTACTTGCCATAGCCGCATATTATGACTATGAGATATGGCAAATGGATGTCAAAACAAATTTTCCTTAATGGGAAGTTACTTGAGGATGTATACATGATACAACCCGAAGGTTTTGTCACCCGTAAAATTCTAACAAGGTGTGTAAGTTGCGTAAATCCATTTATGGATTGAAGCAAGCTTCAAGGAGTTGGAATCTACGTTTTGATGAAGCAATCAAGGAATTTGGCTTTATCAAGAACGAAGATGAACCTTGTGTATACAAGAAAATTAGTGGGAGCGTAGCACTATTTTTAGTGTTGTATGTCGACGATATCTTACTCATTGGAAATGACGTTCCGGCACTAGAGACTCCGTCAAGTCTCGTTGGGAAAGTGCTTTTCAATGAAAGATACGGGCGAAGCCGCATATATCCTTGGTATCAAGATCTATAGAGATAGATCCAAGAGGATGATTGGTTTAAGTCAAAGTACTTACATTGACAAAGTCCTTAGAAGATTCCAAATGGAAAATTCTAAAAGAGGGAATTTGCCAATGTTGCATGGTATATCTCTTTAGCAAGAATCAATGTCCAAAAGACTATGATGATGAGCGAAAAGAGAATGAATGGTATTCCATATGCTTCGGGAATTGGGTCTATCATGTATGCTATGTTATGTAAATGATACCCTTGATGTACTCGTGTGCTCTAAGCATGACGTAGTAGGACTACCAATCCGATCCCCTGAACCACATTGGATAGCAAGTCAAGTATATATCCTTAGAGTTACTTACGAAGAACTAAGGATGCATTCTTCGGTCTTTGGGAGGAATGGGAAGAAAATCTCTGTAGTCAAAGGCTACACGATGCTAGCTTCCAAACCGACAAAGATGATTTTAGATCGCAGCCTGGATTTTTGTTTATGCTTAATGGAGGCACCGTGAGTTGGAAAAGTTCCAAGCAAAGTACCGTCGCTGATTCTACAACCGAAGCCGAGTACATAGCGGCATCCGATGCAACTGAAGGAAGCAGCTTTGGATCAAGAAGTTCATTAGTGATTTGGAAGTCGTTCCAAGCATCAGAGATCCTATTGAACTTTACCGTGATAACAACGGGGCCATTGCACAAGCAAAGGAACCAAGATCACACCAGAGATCCAAACACATACTTCGACGTTTCCACATTATCCGTGAGATATGTGAAAGGGAAGACGTTAAGATATGCAGAGTAGACACTGATGACAACGTGGCGGACCCACTAACTAAGGCTCTCTCACAAGCTAAACATGATGGTCATGTTAGGTCCATGGGTATTCGATACATGGTAGATTGGGCCCAGTGCAAGTGGGAGACTGCTGGTGTCATGCCCTAGGCCTATGATTGATAGACTTATGTGTTGACATTATTTATTATTATATGAGATGTTTATTATTTGATTATTATATGTTTTGTATCTTTGTTTATAATAATCTGTCCCTAATTATTAAGAGAATACATTAGTATAATTGTCAATGGATAATCATGTGATGATTATATGCATAAGAGATGCACATTGAAATTATGGGTACTTGTTAGAGAACAAGCGACCGGACATGACCCGCATGAGAATTTATGTAATGGTCAAATGTTGCATACTTAAATCTCATACGGTTACTTCATTTATTTCCTAGGACCTCGAGACTATCATAACCTTACATATGATGAAAGCCATGTTTGATTTTAGTCAAACGATATCTTAACACGATATCTATAAAGGCTATCATTGGCATGATCGGATTCATGATGGGAAGGATGATAAGTCAAGAAGGAGTTTGTCCCTCTGAAAGAGAGATGTTATGCTTGGGCCCTCGATGAGTGATAATGATGAAAGTGTATGGCCGTACCCCAATATGATTGGAATTATCATTATACTCAAGAATTGAGAAAGCATTGAACAATAACAAGTTGACAAGGACCATGACTTGTGTTCAATATAACATCGTGAGACAAAAAGGGATAAATGGAAGTACACCGTTGGAAACGTGAATCTTACGTTACATCATTTGGGTAGACATAATGGCTTGCTAGAGTCCGCTTATGTCTTATGAGGTTCGATATGATCGATCTCATTGCCAACATGATGTAATCCTATTGGGTCACACACAACTAGAATGAATTGGCTAAACCGGAGGAAGAATGATTGAGAGGCATGTAACTGGCTACTTATGTCACGCGACATATCAAGCCATGGCTTGATATACCGCGCGACATAATAGGCCAATACGTGGTATTGATGTACTGTCCTCTCCTAATTTGATTAGAAGAGGTATTTACACTATTTGTAGTATAAATACAGGGTTCTGCCTGTACCTAAACCCTAGCCGAAATTTTAAAGCAAAATTCACAATCAAATTCTCTCAATATTCTTCAAGGTTTAGATCTAGCAATCGACAAGAAATTGTTCTTGGATTCATTTGAAGGTGCGGATACCAAAAGAGGGTCTTCGCTCGTTCATCGATCAAGACCTAGAGTTCAAGCAAGTTGAAGAACGAAGTTTGTGATTCAATATCACATAATCAAATCGTTCGATAGCTCAAGACCGGAAAGCGTTTCAAGGTTGGTTTTATTCTATTTCATTGATATTCAAATTAATTGTATAGAACGGATCCTAGGGCTTCTTGGGTTTTATGTTTTAATGCTTAATTCCGCTGCGCATGGACCCGTAAAACCCAACAACTTCTCCCTGGACCGGTTTACTCTGGGTGTGCCCATTCATTGGCCTGTTTTGACTTTGCTTTTGGAGGTATGAGTTTATTGCGCTTTTGATTTAGCAACTTGTCGTTTCTCCGTTTTCTTTTGCACCGAGACTTTCTCGTTTTCCTGTCACAGGTGTGGTTCTATGAGGTTTTCCGAGTGCTTCCCGTGGGATAGAGATCCGGGCGGCCTGTTGCCGCGTACCCGCTATGCGTTTTGGGTCGGGGCTCCGCAACGGCTTGAGGGAAGAGGAGGACACAGCAGGGGGAAGCTCACCATCGTCCTTTACTGGGGATGTGCGGTGAGCGAGTTTCGGGAGCGGAGTAGCCCTGGAGGGGTTCGTTTTGTTCCCGTGGGCTCGGTATGCAGGGTGATGAGTTCTGAGGGGGCTCCGAGGTGAGCACTGCTGCAGCGAAGTAGATGCTGCGGGGCGACCTGCGATGTTATGTATTTGGGGAGCGGGTCTTCCCGGGCAAGCACTGGCGGGTGTGCTTCCCTGTGGCTCCGAGGGACCCTCCTTTTGGGATGCTTGATTTTGGGGACATGGATGTGCTTGACTTTGAGAGAGTACCTTACAAGCGGTGTGGAGCGCCGAGGAGTCTCATCTTGTATGGAGAGGAGTACGGGGCCTTCGTGAGGAGGAAGCTGAGGACGCCGCAGGTACTGGCGAGGGAGAGAGAGGCTGGCCCGCAGGCTCCCCCAGAGGTTCCGATGCCGGGGCCGGATTTCACGTATGTCCGTGGGGACGGGTCGAGGCGGAGGGTGTCTGTACCCGTTCCTGAGCAGGCTCCTGCTGCATACAGAGTGGATCCCGATAGATCGGTGAGTGTGCTGACTCTTTTCCATCTTGGCATCTTTCTGTATTTTTCTCTTTTTGTTGTCGAGTGTAACTGTATTGCTGAGCGTTTCCTTGGCTGCTTGTTGGTGCAGGTCCCGGGGAGAGCCTATGATATGCTGACTCGCCGTTACGTGGCGATGAGGTCGTTTGCGAAGAAGATGGCTTCGAAGATATCTTGCCGGTCTTCGCGACGCGTGCCGGCGTACGAGCCTATGCCTTCGAGGCATTCTGTAGACGTTCCTCCGCCTAGAGCCGAGCCGGAGCCGCAGCAGGAGGGACCTTCGAGGGGGCGGCATAGCATGGATGCCGGGACATCTTCGGGAGCTCCGAGGCCGCAGACCCTTTACCAGTTCTTCCCTCAGCAGGATGCACAGGGTGAGGGTTCGTCAGAGCCTTCCTTCTTCGATCCTTTCGCCGGATTTGATCCTTCGGATTATTTTGAGTGGCAGCCTCCGGCGGGGGCTCGGTACTCTGATGACGAGGACGTGACGGGCGAGTTCACAGGGATGCCCGACTTCTCTCTGGAGGACCTTGGCGAGGATGATGATGCTGAGGAGTCTGATTAGTATTCATTTGCTTTCCCTCTTTTCATATCCCTCTCTTTTTTTTTTGTTTAGCAACAGACATTTATGGGTACCTGTAATAAAACACTTGTATTTGCATGGCAAAAGTATTCTATTTTAAGATGTAATGTCATTTTTGTGATTCCCGGGATTTGTCCTAGAAATTGTTGCTATTATTATTATATTTTTGTACATGCCACGTGAGCTGAGAGTGCGTTTGTGGGTAGTGTATGTTTGCCGGGAATGGCTTTGGCCAGTGTTTGGGCAGTTTGGAGCAAGGTCCTGCTGAGGACAGTGGTTGTTGTACTGTTTGCTGGGGAAAATGGTTTCTTTTTGCAAGGAGGTCCGTGCACGGACATACTTAGCACTTCTGCAAGGAGGTCCGTACGGACCAACTCTTGCTTTGGGAGAGGACATAAATGCTTTCCAAAGGTCTCGGTTCTTCCTCTCATTTCCCCATTTTGCGGCCATTTTCGAGCTTTCTTCCCCCATTTTCTCTAGGAACCTCCATTTTGCCATGGATTCTTCGTATGTTCCTAGAATTTTGCCGAGAGCTTTCGCAGAGAGGCAAGGCACACTTCCTCGAGCAGCTGAAAGAAACGTGGATGCGGCGCCGTATGAGGCATCGGGAGACGGGCTTTCGAGGTAAGGTTTCGTCTTTGCTCGATTTGGTCTTTTAAGGGAGTTGGTTCCCGATTGGGATTTGTTGCGTGGCTGTCGCGAAGTCTGGGATGTTAGGAGGCACGTGTATTGTTTCTCCTACTAATGAAATGGTGCCCACTTTTGAGGATTTTTCGGGCTTTGGATTGGAGGACCTGAGAGGTGGGAGGCCATCTCGCTTCCTTTGATTGGTGGTGCTGCGGTGAGCGTGAAGCTTGCGAGTGCTTTCTTCGTACTTCGTTGGAAGAAGTGCAGTGGCATGATCCTTGATTCGGGTCACATCGACATTTCCGAGCCGCCGAGCGGTTACATGGTTGATGATGAGAGTGACGTCTCTTGGGACGCATTTTCCTTGTGCGTGATGGTGGCGACAGCTTTTCCTAGGTCAGCCTCACTTGGCATTTGTGATGGGGCTTTGCTAGATGTGGTAGGGCACCGCAGAGCTGGAGAGGATATTGTCCCGTTGGTCTTTGAGGGAGACTCTTCATGGTATCGACCGTCTGCGACTCGGGGATGTCGTTTCATGAGAGGGGGAAGCCCCGCTTTGCTCACACTTGTGGCTGCGAGAGAGACTTCAGCCATGCCCGAGGCTCCAGAAACGTCGTTAGCCCGTGGTCATTTGCTCAGCCGACCTACTTGTGGAGTGGATATGGATCGGTCCCGCACAGGAGTAGATGGATGGCACGGCTTGGTACGCATCGGATCCGTCGGTGGAGTCTCCTTGTTTGGAGGATTGAGACCAGGAGGATCTTGCGAGAAGGGTCCTGACGTTGCTCCCGCGCAGTTCCAGGTTTGTCTCTGTCCTCCTTTCATATTCCGTCGCTTGTTTCCTGGCATTGGGATGAAGGAGCCTTCTGTTGGGCCGGGATGACCTTGCTACCGGCGCGAGGTAGTTCCTCTCACTGTATGGCGGCTTCGAGGTGCCTTCTTGTATTTTCTCTCGAGGGTATGGAAGCATTCCGCTTTCCCTCCCGTGGTACTCCTTAGACGTCTCTGGGAGAGTGTCGTGTTGACTTGACTCGATGCACCTGGTCCGGTATGAGCAAACAAGGTCAAGGGCAGTCCCAAGTGGTCTTGGGAGAAAGGAAGGCGTGTAGCGATTCTGGGACCCAGGGCTGCCGTAGTAGCTATTGCCTTAGGAGTGCCTAAGCCTGGTCCGACCTTTGGATGTGACGGGAGACACTTTGTTTGGACTCTGAGACTAGAGTTGACCGACCGACAGGGAGAGGTCCTCTTACTGCACTGGGCTCATGAGGGGAGAGTCCGAGCCGAAGCACGAGAGCCGAATGAAGCCCCGAGAGCTGCGCGGGATTGTTTGACTCTACTGGGGAGGACCCTGAGTCTCTGGACCGAGAGACGCAGAGTTGGTTCACGTGGAGCTGTAAAGAAGACTCGCTGGGGACGAGGGAAGAAAGGAAAGAATGGCTGAGAACAAGCGCGAGATGGCGCGGAATGACCTCCTAGGTATCCATTACATTGCATTGCAAACACATTATTTGTTAAATGTATTAAAAATTTGTTCTTTAGCATGTTGTGAACTTGAGAGTAGACCGTGCTTGAAACTCATCAAGAAATGTTGTAACCGTTAGTGATTTGTGATTTACTTTTAAAGCTTTGTCGAGACGCTTAAGATCTCTTGTTTCTGCCTTTGCTTTCTTTTGTGCACTTCAAGTCGCGCTCGTCTCATCTTTGGACTTTTCTCGCTGCATTTGCGACCCGAAGATCTGGGCCATGACGGCAATCCCCTTTCTTGAGGCTTTGCAAGGCTTGGCCGAGAGGTTGAATGCTCCCCTTGGCAGACAAGTCGTGTTTGTGACGGTCTTTTCGTAGCTTCCTTGCCTCTTGTTGGCGTCGGGCTCTTGACCTCTTTTTTGTAGCTTCCCGCTTGAGCTTCTTTTATTTATTGTTTTTTGTGAGCCCTTGCTCGAGCTCTCTTTTTTGTTTTTTTGTGAGCCCTTGCTCGAGCTCTCTTTTTTTTTTTGTGAGCCCTTGCTCGAGCTCTCTTTTTTGTTTTTTTTTTTTTTTGAAGACGCGTGAGGGCGAAGGAGCAAGCCCCTCGGCTTCAGCTGTACACAGCCGCCAAGTTTGATCTTTGAGTGACCTCTCGGATGTCCTTTGATGTTGCCGCCATCGTTTGACTTGGTCAAGTAGTGACTGGTTGGCGCTGTTGCTTGAAAAGTGCGTAGCTTGATGGAGGTCTTGATTGACATTCAAACTTTTGACTTTTTGTGTATTTTTAGACCAGGACCAATTAAGGTTGCCTACGTTCCCCCTGACTAGAGGGCTCAGTCTCAGTGAATTCGACACTACATGGAGTGCCAAGAGATGTCACAGTTTGTTCTTCTTTAGGCGAAGTATCTCGCTAAGTTTGCTTCCG
>JAFEMH010004498.1:165000-206424 GCA_022495995.1 Adenophora triphylla var. japonica | reverse complement strand
ATAGCCTGACAGAAGCAATGGGCACGAGTTCGTGTTGGTAGCCATCGACTACTTCACCAAGTGGGTAGAGGCCAAGTCCTACAAGGTCCTCACTTCCAGAAAAGTGACCCGAGTTCATCAAAGAAAACATAATGTGCAGATATGGGGTGCCCAACGAGATCATTTCGATAATGGGTCACACTTCGAAGGAGACTCGCGATAGACTGCTATCGACTCCCGTAGTTACTCGCCACAAGTCGTCCCCGCATGCACCTCGACCAATGGAGCTGTGGAAGCCGCTAATAAGACACTCGAGCGGATCATCCGGAAGATGGCCACCCGTGGTCGTGATTGGCCCGAAAAGCCGCACCTAGCACTGCGGGGCTCTGAACGTCCGTCGAATGCCCACAAGAGAAACTCCTTTTGCCCTAACTTACGGGATGGAAGCAAAGGTTACCAAGTGGAGTTGGAAATCCTGGCCATTAAGGGTCCTCCCGAAAACAAAGGTGTCAACGAAGTAGAATGGCTACGAAGCCGGCATGATGAATTGGCCTTGCTCGATGAGAGAAGGCTCAAAGCCATGGAGCACACCCGAGCCTACCAGAGGCGAATGGCCGAGCGTTTGATAAGAAAGTCAAAGCGAAACATCAAAGAGGGTGACTTAGTGCCGAAAGTAAAGCCCCCTACTAGAGACAACCCCGGGAAAAATGGGAACCCGTTTGGATCGGCCCTTATGTAGTGCGTAAGATACCGTCGAAGGAGCAATGAAGCTTGCAGACTTGGACGGCAATCCCTTTGTCCACCCAACCAACGGTGATAAACTCCGAAGATACTATGTCTAAAAAAAAAAAAAAAAAAAGAAAAATCTTAGTGCAAAAGAGTAATACCTATGAAAACCCCAAAAAGGGCGGTCTAGGCAAAAACAAAAAATATATATATATAAAAAAAAAAAAGAAAAAATAGAAAAAATCTTAGTGCAAAAGAGTAATACCCAAACTAGGCCGAAAAACCCAAAAAGGGCGGTCTAGGCAAAAACAAAGGTTGCACGTAAAAAAAAAAAAAGACTTAGTTTTGTTAGTTCACCGTAATGAACTACGAAGACCTCGAGCCCCTTAGCCTTTCTTGTAAAAGGGGAACGTAGACCGTATATATGGTTCGGTCTAAACAATAAAAAAGGGCAATAAAGCTTCCATAAAGTGCGTCCTTAGCAATAAATAAAAGGGTATTTCAGCTTTTCATAAAAGCGGGTCCCAAGTAATAAGACATTTGAATTTCCATGAAACATGTCTTGATTAATTTCTAAAATAATATTTCTTGTTCATTACAAGTCAAAAATTTCTTGATGAGTTCAAGCACGGTCTACCTCTTGACTCGCTAACCTCGCTAAAAAGATCTAAAATACAATAAAATGCCTAAATAAACTAATGTGTTTGCAAATGGCAATAAGAGGATCTTGAGAAAAGACTTGCCGTCATTCGCCGAGTCTTCTTCGCCTTTCTTCCCTTTTCCTCGGCCTCGTCGAGTCTTCTTCCTTTTCTTCTCAATAATGTCGGTATCCCTCATCCCGACCTCCGGTATCCTCACCGGAGCCTCTACCAACCCCGTGTCAATAAGCGCTCTCTCTATACGAGCACGAGTCCGTATCTCCTCCCTCTCGAGACTCGCCAAATGAGCAACCTCTGACATGACCTCTTGTACCGAGGCCTCCATGTCCTCGACCAAGTCACTCCGATTGGTTATGGCAACTCGCCTTAGCCTCGGCCTCCCCTCGCAGTCCTACTCGAGTCGTGGTCGGCCCCCAATAAAACTCGGCGTCATCCTCCAAGATAACCTCGAGTCGCTCCCATCTCCCTCTCGTACTACAAATTCCAAGTAGACGGTGGTCAAGATGGTACTCTTCCCCGCTCCCGAAGATAGCCCCGGGTGGGAAAGCAAGCAGGTATGTCCAAGCCCTCGAGAAAAAGTGAAGCCGGTTGGGTCCCTCATGTCTAGAGACATCACCTCCATGGTCCGGATGTCCTCCCACTCAAAGGCTCTCGTAAAGCCCCAAACCGCTCGGATACCAAGCAGGTATGTAGAAGGATGACCAGCGAATCCCGGAACCCTCACAAAGATAAGACTCCCGAAATATCCTCCCGGTCCGCAACCTCCAAAGTGTGGTATCCACCAACGAATGTCCGAAGTGGATAGCCTAGCCATCATCGCCTCCTAGCCTACCCCGGTCCCGCCGCTTAGGTGCACCTCTCCAGAAATCACCCAAGGGCACCGAGTCGGCAAAGCCCCGTGCAAAGCCTCCGAGCCTCTCCCGCAGCCCACAAAGTCAACACAAATGACTCCTGGACCTCATGAAATGGTCTCCCGAGCCATCCTGTCGATCCCATGCAAAGTCTCCCCTAAAACCGTGGGACGATATCCTTCCCACTCGCAGCCTCTCGACCATGTCCAGAGACCACCGTGACAAATCCCCACGGACTCAAAGAAGCAAACAGAACGTAAAAGACGCAAAGGATAAATGCGTCCATAGCCACTCATGGTAGCAGCCATAGCCTGGAGATCCAAAACGCCTCGCCGGATCTCGGAAAGGTCAATCCCGTCCCGGGAGGCTACCATCATCTCCTCGCCTCTCCTGCAGGAATCGCAAAAAGATGCAAGCTTTACCGCCACCGGCACGTCTCCGATCGGCGGAATAGATATAGCCTCGGCCTCGGGACCCCCAATCAAGGCTCAAGTCTTCGTGCGTTGGGACCGATTTCGTTGTAAGAAAAGCAAGAACATGTCTCCGGACGTCCTGAACTTTGCCGCGGCTCTCAACATGTCCCAATCGGGCGGGAGATCCCTCAAATGCCATAAAGACTTCGATCTTGAAGGAAGAATCAAGCAGCCCCTTGTGATTTTGGAAGTTATGTCTCGCCCAAGATTGAAGACCGGATGTAAAATGGTCTCTCTTCCCCCTTTGTAGTCTAACGGGCCTCTCCATCGCAAAAGTGATCAAAGGTGGTGTCTTTAGGTCCAAAATATGCCACTGGGAACAGCTTGAAACAAGTTTGGGTTGAAAATAAAATGAAATGGCCAAGCTTTGGTTTTATTCAAAAATGACCAAATTCCAGACAACCGGTGAGCCGCACGGCCTCTTTTGCCCTCAAGGCCATGCCGCACGCGCTTCATTTGCCTCGATGTAAATTGCAAATCTGCAAAGCAACCAAAGTTGCTGCCCAAGGGAGTTTTTCACCCCACTTTCTCAACCAAAACCCGTACAAAAACATGTCCGTAAGCCACCCAAGCAGCTTTTATATCATTATATATTATTTTGGCCCGGCCACCCCAATTCCAAGCAAAAAGTCGCCCGAGGCTCGATAATATGCAAATTGAAAAAGCATAAATTAGAAAAGTAAATAAAGCGTAAATACAATGTCTTCGCCCACCGGCGTCAAAAATAAACAAGTTGTGCATAAAAAAGTGTTCATTGTTTGTTTTTGTTCCAAATCTACTCTAGAGACCCCCTAGGCCTCGCATTCTTCTTCTTCCTCATCATCCTTTGCTCGGCTCATAGACGCTAGGCTCTCTCATCACGTCCTCCCGGTCGCTCGCATCGGAAAGAGGGATGTTGTCGTATTACTCGTACTCCGCCAGTGCTCCAAGATATCGGCATTAGGACCTCGCCCACCCGAGGCCAACGGCACTTTGGATGAGTACTCCGGCCGAGGAAGAGGATGCTGCGCCCGACATGCCTCCTTTTGCGCGATGGCAGCTCCTGCACGCTTGTTGGCAGCTTAGTAAGCGCGAGCCGGTTTCTTGACCAAGGATCGGCACACGTCTTTCCGGCCCGGTTACGCCCGACCAACTCCGTCATAGGTGCGAGCCGGAACCCGAGAAAAGAAGAGAAAATCTCTTAAAAATCTCGTAGAAATTGCAAAAAAAGAAAATGCGAAAGCTAAAAAGGGAATAAGACCCTAAGAGTATACTCACGCCGCTATCGGTGGTATACCGGGGCTCCTCGTGTCGTGGACAGGAATCCTCATCCTCCTCGGTACTCAGGTGTACGACGTATGAGAGGTGTGCAGAGGGATAGGCGGGTCGCAGGCTCATCCTCCCCATATCCCCGAGTGACCGCCGCCTTCGCGCCTTCGTGGCGTCCTCAAAGCGCCGCTCCACAAACACAGCTGTAGGGGGTACCCATGTCAAAATACTCCTCCGCAGCCTATACTCTCCCGGTACCTCTCAATCTCATCCGCCCGCGCCCCTCGGGCTACAAAGCATCCGTGCCGGAGGATCGTGTGGAGTAATGGCGTCCAATGGAGGGACATGACCATGCCGCTCGAGAAACGGTCCCCAGCATATATGATGTCGCAAGTCAGCCCAGTGAGCCACCTCCTCTCGCTCTTGTCACCTCAATAGCATCTCCCAAAGAAAATCTCCAGATACACGCCCTGTGGGTAGAAGTCCACTCCATCCTGGTCCATCCTTGCTGAGCACATGTGCTTCACCATCTTGTAGTCGAAAGTGATCCGGGTCTTCCCGTGAACCTATCCCTCACATCTCCCCTCCAGCGAACCATCGCAGGGAAAATGGTGATATCACTGGCTTGGTTCCAAGGAAAGAACCCGATCACCTCGCAAAACCAGCCCGCATGTTCAAAAACATCAAAAGATCATTTTTCTCATAAGAAGTCTCAAGACAAAAAGAAGAAAAGAGAAGAGAAAGAGAGGCTACCTCAAGGGCAAATGAGAAGCCCATAGAAGCAGCTTTGTTTCGACCGTACATGTCCAGAGAGAAGTATAACTCAGCCAATCCGGCCTCTCCCCAAGAGACCGTCCCTATCCCATCCACATCAACCAAAGAGTCAAGGAGGCAAGTCATGGCTAGCGTCCTGCAATTAGCAAAGATAGTGATCGACAAAGATCAACCACACGAAAGCTCTAACTACCGGGGCTCACGCTACTACCAAAGAAAGTCCCGCATGCAGCCTGGGATCGCCACCTCGACATTCCTCGTCTCCATACCCAATCCCTTGGGAATCGTCTCAAATCCAACCAAAGCTCGGAACTCCTCACCGTAATGTGGTCTCTCCAAGTCACGGGCCTCCCGATGAACTCAGGCCGCACCGCCGTAAAATCGGCAGGAGTCACGGTAAGCTCTCCCGGCTCGTGTGGAAACTATGAGTAGAGTCCCACCAAAACTCGAAAGAGCCCGAACTGTGCCCTTGCTCTCGAGGTGATGTGAATCCCCGTGCCGATGGCCTCCACAAACGCGTCCGCACCGGTAGCCCTCACCAACTCTTTAGGGTTCACCACATTCTTCTCAAAATCCGGCATCCTCTCGCCAAAGATTCACCGCTATCTCGTATGGTCCCCTAGACTTGTTCTCCGTAGACAAGCACATCAAAAAGAAGTGTCGACCCTTCATCTCATTTCAAAAGCATGCATATAGTCACAAAAGTGCACATATTGTTTCAAAAGAAAAGCATTCAAACATGTCTTTTTAGCATCTTTTGCATCAAAAACGTGACTTTCATCATTTGAAACACGTCATTTTAAGCACGTTGCTTTCCTAAGGCACAAAATCATAATTTTCACAATTCTTTGCACATAAGCATTATTTTTCAAATAAAATGGCATGCATGAATCATTTTCATCTTCTAAAATCATGTTTTCTCATTGAAAATCAGAATTTTGACCTAGTTCTAGCACAAGGCAAGAACTCCGTCTCATATTTAGACAATTCTCATTCTTACTTCATTTGCGAGAAAAAAGTGAGTCATTCTCATAATTTTCATCAAATAAATTGCACATGCATATTCTTAGCCTCATAGGTTGTTCATGCATCTCAAAATCATTCAAAAAATCCTAGGAAAATCCTAGAAAATTCCTAAGTTCGGGTTAAGCCCTAAATTATTCAAAAATCAAGCAAAATCATCGGATTTCAGCCAAATAAGAACGCTTACCCCAACCGATCGCGGGTTCGTCGATTTGTGCTCCCTCCTTCCTGATAGAGCTCCGATGGAGGCGTGAGAAAGTCATACCTCCTATCCGTCCGGACAAGCTCCTTCCTCTTCCTTTGAGCGGCCGCGGAGACATTCCTCCTTGCTTGTCTTGGTGCCGGATCCATCTCAAATCAAGGGAAGCAAGGGAATTCAAAGAATTTCGAAATTCTTTCTTCTCTCCTCTCTCTCTCTCTCGGCGGAATGGGCGGCAACAATGCCCAATAGCCCGTTCAAATCTGTTTTAAATAATCTGTAAAAATCAGGTTTCCAGCCGTACGGCTTCTTTTTCCTTCCTCTCATGCCGGGCGGCCTCTTTCGCTCTGAGCAAAAATTACGATTTTGCCCTTGGACTTTCCACTTGGGCCTCCAATCCTCGTTATCCTCTAACTGAGATAACACCCTCTTCAGAAGATATCCCTTATCTCCTAAGCAATCAAGCTCTATTCCCAGTCACCTCCGTTAATTTCGTTATAACGGGATAACGTTAGGTGACAACCTCCGAATTGTCGAGTTCTTCTTAACTTAAGCTACCTCTGTCATGAATAGTGACGTATGCTTAAGTCATTCAAACTTTGGCAACCCATATCTCTGATTCGAAAGAGATTGAGACGTATGCTCAAGTCATTGGCAACCCATATCTCTGATTCGAAAGAGATTGAGACGTATGCTCAAGTCATTGGCAACCCATATCTCTGATTCGAAAGAGATTGAGACGTATGCTTAAGTCATTCTAGCTTTGGCAACCCATATCTCTGATTCGAAAGAGATTGAGACGTATGCTCAAGTTTTTCAAACTTTAGCAACCCATATCTCTGATTCGAAAGAGATTGAGACGTATGCTCAAGTTCACCAAACTCTAGCTACCTCTATCCACTCGATAGTGACGTAAGCTCTAGTTTCAATTAGGTGACATCCTCCAGTAATTGTCAATCAGGTGACATCCTCCAGTAATTGTCAATCAGGTGACAGCCTCCATTAATTGTCAAAATCTCAAGAATCCTAGACATCGTTCCTAACTATCTAGTGATGCTTGAACTACGATCAAGGCTTGATTCCTCCGGGATACGTAGGTAGCCTTTTATAAAAGGTCCAGCCATCCGACCACTTCGGTCACCCTGTTCCTTCGTCGCTCCTCAGTGATGAAGTAATCCCTCATAGAGACCACCTTGGTCACTTCTAGCATATCCCCAGTAGGATCAATTGCTTGACCTCCTAGGTCATTTTCTATTTTCCCCAGCAAGAGACCAGTTTTCTCTTCTCCCTTCCTCAGCGGATCTTATTCCGAACTACGGCCTGGCTTGATTCCTCCGGGATACGTAGGTAGCCTTCCAAAAGGTTCAGCCACTCGACCGTCTCGGTCATCTAATCCGTCTCGGCATTCGCCAGATCGGATCCTTTTCTATCGACAACCCCACTTGCCTTGCAAGTGACGTTGCCGAGGGGCTTCTGTAAGTACCCAAATCTGGCTCATGCCTTCCGGTTAATTTTCCCGACAATTTCGGTAAGTTTTCCGGTAATTCCCCAGACCTTCCCAGCGTTCCGGAAACATTCCGGAACTGTTTTTTATTAAATAAGGGCTGAAGGGGATCCTTCCTAATTAAGAAACACGTTTTTCTTAATTAGGAAGGAGGGTTCTAGAATTTGCCACCTTGCATGGTTCTAGAATGCTGAGTCATTCAAGCCCGCACGGCTGCATTAGCTCGCTGCTCTTAGCCGCACGGCTTCATTCACCTTATCCAGATTACCTATAAATAGAGGCCTCCTCTACCCATTTCAACACACACAATAGAGGCACAAAATACACAATACACTTATAAACACTCCCAAGACGTGAAGAATATTGGTGCAAGCTCAAGAAGGTGAAGAAGGAAGGCCAAGAAGCTACCTCCCTCCTCCTTGAAGACCCAAGACCAACCTCTCCTCCTAGCTCCGTTCGAAGAAGCAAAGGAAGAAATTGGTAACCTCGCACGCCCTAACCTTGCTTTTAATTGATATACTTGCTCATTGCATTCATATATCTTGCTTGGGACTTGGCATTTATTCATAAAGATCACATCTTTATCACCCCCTTTCCCTTTTGCATGCATTAAGACCTCATTTGTCATAAAAATGTAGTCTTTTCATAAATGTGCATCCTTTGCACCTAAAACCCCCATTTTCAAATAAAAATGTCATTTTTATGCATCATTTGCACATAAAAATCCAATCTTTTCAATAAAAATGCATCCTTTGCATTCAAAAACCTTTTCCAATGCATCATTTGCATAAAAATCCTATCTTTACGCATCACTTGCATAAAGATCATTTCTTTCAATCAAAAAGCATCATTTGCTAAAACCAAAAATGTCATCTTTTCATTAAAGAGTCATTTTTCATCATGCATTTCCACTTTCCCCCAACCTTGGAATGGACCGGTGTAAATGATCCTATCTTTACATCGTTCCTTCCATTAAAGGTTCACGATTTCTTTGGAAAGGGATAACCTTGAACCCTATATCTCCGATTATCGCTTAAGAAAGAGTATGAAGCCTCTATACGAGCTCGACCGTCTTAAAGCGTAGGATTGATGGGCTAAGGACCCTCCTTTTCTAAAGAACCTCATCTTTGACCAAAAGAGAGTCATTCTCTCGATCATGCAAGTCCCGAGGGTCCCGAGGTTAAAATGCGATGATCACAAGTCATAAGATGAGGACGGGATCATAATCCCAAATACATAAAATTCCAAGGAATCCCGAGCGACAACCAACAAATGGTTTGTACGTCCGGAAGACAACTTGGGACATTCCCCCCCTTTTTTCTCAAACACATGCACACAAGAAAGCACGCAAGCAAGCACGATTAATGAAATCATGGGAGACTTGCTCCGGCAAGGCACTTTGGGTGAACGCCAAACGTTCTTCCCAAGGGGTAACTTAACCTCCGAACCCAAGTAAAAACCTTTTTTTCAAAGTTTTGAGGTAATCAAAATGGCGTGGCGACTCCGTTTTTCAAATAACTCGGATGTCTTCAAACTCGCGTGAATCCACAAAATTTGGGGCACACATTCACAGGAGGACCTGACAGTTTCCGAGAGGAGGAGGGCCGAGGCGAGGGCCAACCCTCATGACAGGAGCGAAGACGCTGTGACCGACTATGAGGCTTACGTCAAGAGACAGGAGAGGAGGGCTCCTATGCTACCAGCTAGGCTACAGGAGATGAGAGATGACGCTAGGGCTACTAAGGCCCTGACAGAGGTTGGTTTGATAGATCCTGTTCCTATACCAGAGCTTGGTAGGAGGAAAACCGATATTTTTCCTGTTCAGAAGAAGAAGACTCGAAGGGGGAAGAAGAGGGGAGAGGCCAGTTCGAGTGGCTTGGAGTGACTCTGAGGTTTCCGAGTATCCCTTTCTTGTCATGGCAGACACATTAGTTTGATTATGTATTTTAGTTTTCTTTTAGCAGGTTGCCAGTTGTAGGAATGAATCGGGCTTAGACTCATCAAGAAGTTTTTAACTTGTAATGAATATTTGAATTGCTTCAGAGTTTTTCGAGACGCTTTCATGGTCTGATCAGTGTATTGGTGTCAAAGTATGACTTTTATTTGTGTTTTAGACCGAATCGTTTCCGGCTGCCTACGTTCCCCTCATTTTGAGGAGCTCAGGTCTTCGTAGTTCAACCTGATTTTTTTTTGTTTGTTTTTTTTTTTTTTGTTTTTTTTTTTTTTTGTTTTGTTTTTTTTGTTTTTTTTTTTGTTTTTTTTTTTTTTTGGTGCAACCCCTCGTTTTTTTACCTAGGCCGCCCTTTTCGGGTTTTCAACCTAGTTGGGTATTACTCTTTAGCACTCTTTCTTTTTTTTCTTTTTTTTTATGCGTAGTATCTCGCGCAGCCTTGTCACCATTCACCGGGTGTACAAAGGGATTCCCATCGAGGTCCGCAAGTTGCATGGCTCCTCCGGAGAAGATCTTACGGACGACGTATGGCCCGACCCGCATGTGCTCCCATTTGCCGAGGGGGTTGATACTGACCGGGGCTTTTCTTTCAAAACGAGATCCCCTTCTCGGAACTCCCGATGCTTTACTTTCTTGTCGAAGGCTCGCCATTCTTCCTTGGTAGGCTCGGATGTGTTCCATTGCTTTCAATCGGCGTTCATCTAGCAGGGGGCCAATTCATCATGGCGACTCGGAGCCATTCGACCTCGTTGATCCGGCTTTCCAGCAGCAGACACGGAGCGAGGGGATTTCCAATTCGATTGGGAGCACGGCTTCCATTCCGTATGTGAGGGCAAACGGTGTTTCCCGCTTGCCGTTCGACCGATGTTACGTAGCCCCAGAGTGCCAGGTGTAGCTTCTCGGGCCAATCTCCGCCTTGGACAGACCATTTTCCGGATGATATTTTCCAGAGTCTTGTTTGATGCCTCGACGGCTCCGTTGGTTTGGGGCCCGTAAGGAGATGACTTGTGACGGGTTATTCGGAATTCTCGCCAGCCACTGTCGCATTCCCCTTCGAAGTGGGATCCATTATCTCGAGATGATTTCGCCGGCAACCCGTATCTCGCATATGATGTTCTCTTTGAAGAAGAGGGCTACTTTCTTTGAGTTGAGGATCTTGTAGGATTTTGCTTCAACCCATTTGGTGAAATAGTCCACGGCTACCGGGGACGAACTCATGGCCGCATCGCCCGATGGTGTGATTTTGCCTATGACATCAATTCCCCAAGTGAAGAAAGGCCAAGGGGTTGTCATGCAAGATAGCTCGTGGGGAGGCAAGTGATTAAGATTTGAGTATCGCCGACATTTGTCGCAGCCTTTTGACGAACCGGATGCGTCGGCTTCCATGGAGATCCAAAAGTATCCCATTCTCGCATGATTTGCATCGAGCTCGAGCATTCATGTGAGGGCCGCAGGTACCACCATGTATTTCTTTCATGAGCTCGGTAGCCTCTTGTTTGCCGATACATCGCAGGGGGGGGCCTTGATAACGCTTCTTGTATAACATGTTTCCCAAAAGAACATAATGGGAGGCGAGCCGCCTGTGGCCGAGAGGCTTTTCACTTTGATTCCTTTTTTATATTTCCCATCTTCATTTTTGAAGGAGGCTTCTCCGTTCTTAAGGTACTCGATAGATCTGAGTGTACTGTGGATCACCGGCCGGTTCGGCTTCGCTTCGATTTCGAAACAATAAGCGGGATTTTTCTTCTCCCGACTACGAATGGTTTGACGGACTTCCCTTCGGATATTTCAACGAGGGAGGCTAGCATTGCCAAAGCATCCGCAAATCTGCTGCGATCTTCCGGGCAAGTAATGAAAGCTGATCTCCTTGAATTGAGTTACTAGCTCTTCCATGTAAGTGTGATATTTCTGTAGACCCGGGTCCACGGTCTTTCATTTGTTAGAGACCTGATTGATGATGAGGGCAGAGTCACCATACACCTCCAATTCCTTGATATTTCTTTCAAGGGCGGCTTCCAACCCGGCTATGCAAGCTTCATATTCAACATCGTTGTTGGTGACTTCGAAGTTCAACCTTACTGCTATGGGGGTGTGTTCGTCAGTAGGATCGACCAGAAGCATTCCTATTCCGTTCCCCCTTTTGTTTGACGCCCCGTCGAAGAAGAGTTGCCAGCGATTTTCTCCTTCTAGAGTGAAGATTCCATCATCGGGAAATTGAGGTTCAGGTCCTCGGGACTCATCACTTGGGAAATCGGCCAAATGTTCTTCCATTATGCGTCCTTTTACGGATTTCCTTGAAACATAAGTGATGTCATATTCGGCCAAAAAGAATGACCATTTTGCCAACCTCATGGAGATGGAAGGCTTGTCGAACAGATATTTGATGGGGTCTATCCTTGAGACAAGATGTATCGGGTGAGACTGCATGTAGTGTTTCAACTTACCCACTACCTGCACCAAACCTCGCGCAAGTCTTCTCGCAAGCGTAGTAATTGAGTTCGCTTCCTTGGAGCTTTACGCTACGAAATAGATGGCGTTTCGACCTTGGAATCTTTCTTCTCTTGAGCTAGCATAGCCCCAATTGCCGTATCCGTGATGCTTAGATATAGCAAGAGCGGCTTTTGCCGATGTGGCGGGCAGAGAATATGGGGATTCACGAGGTATGCCTTGATCCGTTCAAAGGCAAGCCGGCATTCGGAGTCCATTACGTGTAGGCATTTTTCTTCATCAACTTGAAGATCGGCTCGCAGATCGAGGTCAGTGATTTACAAAGCGGCTTATGTATTGCGATCTTCCCATGAAGGATTTCACTTACTGTCAATATCAGGGGTGGCTTCATTTCAACTATCGCCTTGATTTTACGGGGATCTACTTCGATTCCCGTTACGTCACCATATATCCTAACACCTTACCTCGTCTTACACCGAAGGTGCACTTGGCCGGATTCGGGCCTCATCTTTGTGGTCTCGGAGGCGGCCGAAGAATTTTCTCAAATCAACAAAGTGCTGGCCATCTGATCCTCTGGAATGTATTATCATGTCGTCCACATAGACCTCAATTTCTTTGGTACGTAGCCCCAGCATTCTTTAGTCCGAATGGCATGACCGTGTAGCAGTATGTGCCCCAAGGGGTTGTGAAGGTTGTTTTGGGTTGATCTTCTTCTGCCATTTTGATTTGGTTGTAGCCGGCAAAACCGTCGACAAAGGATTTGACTTCATGGTTGGCCGGGGAATCTACCAAAATGTCGATGTTTGGCAGGGGGAAATCATCTTTTGACTGGCTTTGTTCAAGTCTCTCGAAGTCTACGCAAAGACCGGATCTTTCCGTTGGCCTCGGTCACCGTTACTATATTGGAAAGCCATGTAGGGTATTCAATGACCCCGATGAACCCCGCCCGAGCATCTTTTCTATCTCCTCTTTCACTTGTAGGGACCATTCGGGCTTAATTCTTCTTAGCCTTCGCTTTATCGCTTGACTTCCGGGTCGAGCGATATCCGGTGCTCAACTATGGAAGGATCGAGGCCCGACATATCTTTATAGGACCATGCGAACACATCCACAAATTCTTTTAGCGGCTCAATTAGGGCATCCCTTTCGGTCCCTTCGAAGAAACTACCAATCTGCGTCTCTTTAGGCTCTTCCCAGCTTCCCAAATTCACACTCGTCAAAATCTCTTCGGCGGCTTAGGCTCGATTTTCCTCTTTCCTGACAACTCGCTTAAAGATTTCTTTGATATATTGTTCATTTAATGTGTACGCTTCTTCATCTAGTGAATCGTTATTAATCGTTTTTAGATCATTAGTTAATTCATCATTAGTTAAAGTGGCAATTAAGGGATACTCGAAAGGTTCGTCATTTCATTGAGAATAAGAGGGAATACAACATTGGCTACAATTTCATGGTCTTCGGGCGTGAGGCCATCTGGACGGTCGGAAGACTCAAACTCAACAATGAGAGACTCGAGAGGACTTTACAAAGGTTGACACGAAGGGACGGGAACCAATCCAAGTTTGGTGATCATTTCTTCTTTGGTCGCGGACGGGCTCGAGAGTGTTTCCCAATTCTTTAGCGGCATTCTTGTCGGAGGCCTCATGACTCTGGGGTTTGTCTCGTTTACGTCCTCCTTCCTCAGTCGTTGCTATCATCTCTTTGTCTGAACCGGAATCAATTGTGTTTGGCGTCTAAAAACTGAGCATGTGGATGTAGGGATCTTCCTCAATTCTGGGGATTTCTATCTCGTCGTAATCTGATCGCTCAATCCAAATGTAAGGACGTATTGCGTCTCGGTGTGCTGCTGGAAAAATCTCATGGCCCATACTCGAGCGAAAAGGCTTAGCGGGCGGCTTCGGCAAGGAGGACGTCCCACACGACGTTCATAGATTCGAGTTGGGTATGACGATGCTTGTCGATCTTTATCATGAAAATTTCCCGGGCTTGGCGGTGGTCGAGAGAGTGGGTTTGAAGAATGGTGACAAAGCTGTGATTAGGAACCGGGGGTTTGTGTGCCTTTATCATGGCGGCGTTCAATGTTTCCTTCCAGTATGCCTCCAAATGTTGGAAATGACAATTGGATTTGATGAATCGGACTTCTTCGGAGTCTGCTCGCTTGAGTGCGTTGACATAGTTGGCATCACCGGATTCTGGGGGATTCTGACGAGACTTGCCCCGTGTGATGATGCCCGATTTTTTTTTTTGAAATCAAAACGGAGTCGCCACGCCATTTTTGTTTTAAGGGCCAAAACTTTGAAAAAAGCCCGATATCAGAGATTTAGGTTCGGAGGTCATGTTACGCGTCGGGAAGGACGTTAGTGTGCACCCGGAGCGCCTCGTAAAACGAGTCTTCCAAACATTTGAAATCCTTTTGTGTGTGTGTGTGTGTGTTTTTTGACCAAAATGAGTTGAAACTGAGAAAAACAAAAATGGGGAACTCTTTATAAGACTTTGAACAATCCCCAAGATTTTTTGTATGATTTTTGGGTTGAGTCTTGGCACTCAAAAGATTTTTGGGAGTTGAAAAGCAATTCTGCCAGAATGAAAAAGGCAGTTGACCCTTGACTTTGAAATGGACTTAAAGGCTTCAAAACCTCAGAATCTGAGGAAAGTCCGAGAATGAAAGTTGCTTAAAACACCATAAATAGGGTTTCTGCAAAGGAACTTTCCATTTTGGAAGTAATTTGAGGGGTCAAAACCTTCTGGAAATCTCAGATGTGAAATCTGGATTTCCAGAAGCTAATGAACTGGCCTCTAAGAGAAAAATTGAAAGATTGGGTTTTACTCACGAAAAAAATAAAGTAAAAATATGTATGGAAATATCTGGATGTTGGATACAAAAAGTATTTTGTAGTCGACACCAAATTCCAAGTTTATCTATGTCCAAAAAATTAGACCATGGACTGAGGTCTGAGAAAATTGCTACTGGACAGCAACTTCTCAAGAGAGAAAATATGATTTTAAAGGGGGTTTTTGCATCCATGCTTGTCCCCATTTCCCTAGGTTTTGGTTAGTGATCACTAGACATTTTAGTGGTGAATCAACTATACCAAACCATCCTTGGGGTACATTAGGACTAAGCACTTCATTTGCTTGGGAAGGGGAATTTTATCCTTTGAAAATGGGATTTGGTGCTTGAAAATGGTATTTAGGGTTTTGAAAATGCATTTTGCAAGTAAATAAGAACACATTGAAGAAAATGTTGATCCTTGTAGAAGATCATCCATGGAGATGAACTTCCATGGTGATCTTCTTGGATCTAAGACAAGAAGATAAAATAACTACATTTTTGTAGTTTAAAGATGCATGCATGAATGAGAGACTTAGTGTAGGGAGAGGGAGGTTATACCTATCTTCCTTGTGTCTTGTGTTTGAATGGATTCAAAGGCTTGAATGTGTTTAGGATTTGAAAGTGTTTAGGGTTGATGATTTGAGTTGGTTAAAGAGAAAACAAGTAGATAACAATGAAGTCCTCTATGTTTTCTCTCTATTCCTCCTCCTAAAGGGTGATTTGAGCTTGAGTTAGTGTATGTATAAGAGTATGTATGAGAGTGATTTGAAGTGTTTGTGAGTGAGTGAGATTTGGGAAAGATTGAAGAGAAAATGGTGGCAATTCAAGTGAATTCCCACTGTTTTCTCCCTATATTTCGCCAGAGTTTCGTTGCTGTGATCAAAATTGTGTGTTTTAACTGAGAGAGGAGGGTTCAATTTATAACCCCCTGTGAACATCAATCATATCCGCGCGGAGGTCCTTGTAAACGTGCCTGGTGCATTAAATGCTGCTCCAGGCTTTAAACAGGAAGAATATTATTCAAAAATTTCCAGCAGTTTGTTTTTCAACTTGCCTAATTCGGATTTTTCCAATTTCTTTTGCTTTTTGAGATTCTTTTCTTGGTTTAACTTTAAATGGCAATGCCCACTTTACCCTTGCTTTGTTAGAAAGGTTAGGGTTTGTTAGAAATGTTAGAAATGTTAAAACTCTCGTTAATTTTCTAACGAAAGTACTAACGGCTCAAATTGGAGCACTTACACCCCGATAGTCCCTTGGTCGACTCGGAGGAGGTAGCCCCGGTGTCTGGCTAAGAGCATGCTTGGTAACGGTCTCGGCTTCGTTCCCTATGAGGAAGCTGTCTCCCCTTATGAATTCAAGGTCCCCTTGTCGATTAATAAATTTGACACATTGGTGGAGAGTGGAGGCTATGGCTTTCATGTGATGCAACCAAGGGTGCCCTAGTAGGGCTGTGAACTCGGAGGGGATATCCATTACATGGAACTTTGCGGGCACCATTTGGGTTTCGTACCAGAGTTCCAGAGTCACTTGTCCCAGGATGGGACGGACGTGCCATCATATGCCTTGACCCGACCAGGGTAGATGGGACCATGTGCCTTTCATTGATGCGCAGGGCCCGCATCATGCTGAGGGGCAGGACATTAACGGCTGATCCGTTGTCCACCAATACTCCCGGAAGCGATACGGTGTTGAGCTTAATGGTGATGTACAAAGCTTCATTGTGTTGGGAGACATCTCTTGGCAAATCTTCGTCGCAGAAGGTGATCATGCTGCCATATAGGTGGGGATCATAGATTTGGTCCTTGTCCCGGGATAGAGAGTCATCAAGCCAGTCACTTCGTGCCTTTTTCTTGCGAGGTAGAACCTTTGCTGAAGCCCCTGGGTTATACTGAGGCCTTTTGTGGCGGTTGCCATCTCCGGTCAACATGTTGATTGAGTGGGAGCGCCAAACTGGCGTTGGTCTTTCTTTGTCGGTGTGCACTCGGGAGCTGGTCAAGGCACTGGCGTTCCCAGGGGATAGATTTCGATTGGCGGTAGAGTTACCCAGTCCACGATTTCGCGTCCGAAAGTCTCAATTCTGTCGTTGGCAAGGCTTTTCTGTTCCTTTACCCCTGTTTGCTTTGGGGAAGACTGGCTGGAGTAGAGTACATAATAATCAAATCCTCCAGATGGTTCCCCGAGCGTACCCACACTGGTATCACCGGCCTCGAATCTCTCCTTCAATTTTTGCTGGGAGGAAATTTTCTTCTTCTTAGGAGGACGGTCCTCGTGTATCCAGTCCTGATAGTCCCTTTCAAGGCAATCGGGACGATCCACGGATATCCCACCAAATGTGTTCTATGGTGGTGGTGGATCAGGTTGATCTTTGGAACGACTTTGAGTGGAACTAGTCCGGGAGATCTGTTTGCCGGGCTCATGCCGGAAGCGAGTGGTTGGACTCCGCCGGATAATGAGAGATATTAAGGTCCCGGGAACAGGCATATGTTTGTCCTTGAGGTAGCCCGGTCGGTTGGGAGATTGTTAAGGTCCCAAAGTGGCGTGTGGTCTCTTCAATCCAGGCTTGCTTTGTCTGTTTGGCGTTCTTCCAAGGCTTTGATGGTGACCATATTTCTTCAACTGTTTCCCGTTTTCATCACTCGGCTGATATTTGCGGGATCATCACTTTGAGAGGGGACAGCGACGGTATACCGAACTCTTTCGTCCCCGGCTGCTGTTTTGGGGCCGGTTGCCTGTAAGTCGACGGGCAGGGGACCCGGCGGTGGAAACATAGGAATCTTGGGGTAGCATCTTGATGTAGCCGGGAGGATTAAAAAGAGGAGGAGAACCTTCTTCCTTCTTTGCGGTAAAAGTGCCATCGGAATTGAGGCGATAGTCAAACCATGACTTGCGACAACCCCGAAGGTCATCAATTTGAGCCTCATGTCGAAGTCTCATCTGTTCTACCAACTGGATCCAATGCGTGCGTGCGAGGGATTTTGGAGGACGGAGCAACATGGTCCCCATCATTACCGGCTGATGCAGACATTCTGAAACCCGGAGTCGGAATAAACGGCGAAGCTGATGACGCGCTTGACTCTTCCCAACTAATCAAACGATGACCCGGCGTCCGGAACCAAGCTTTGGGCTCATGCAACATGCAGTTATTTGTTCACGTTTACTTAAAACATGTTTTATTAACCTAGTCGGTTGGAAAAGGTTGCTCTTCTTTTTCGCAAACTACTCTGGATCCTGGATCAGTGGGCCCCGTCACTACATCTATAAGCCCCTCGTATTCCACCTGTATTTCGACCTCCCAGGGTGGGCGGCCCGGGCGAGGGTCCTATAGGGCAAGCGGGTCCCACCGACCGAAAGAAAACGATCCTAAAAGTCTGGCGGGTAATCGAGTCTTAACGAGCATTCGATGTAAATTACGGACAAAGCTGACGTCAAAAGTCAAGATCATGTCCGAGGGCTCGACGAAAAGTCGGCATGATTTGGACTGATAAGCGTCCACAATTGATCTTGACTCGTTGTCAGTTAGGCCGTAATTAGGCATGGAATAATCATTAATCCTTGATGACTCAGTGTCAATCTTTGGGAGTCGAGTGTATAATTTGTGCCGCCGAGCCGAAGTCAAGGCGTCGGTCAATATCTTGGTCAAAGTCTGCGGCGGAAAACCGGCAGAACTTCGACTGATTAGGGTCCCCGAAAGATATTGAGTCGGTATGCCGACAAAGGCTTGAAAGGAAAGGTCTATACACAGACAGGGCATGACACAAACCAGACTAAAAACCAACCGGGTCTCGGGCAAAGTGTGTCACGGACAAGTGCATGGTCGACACGAGGCTCCATGGGATGTTTGGGTAGTCCTGTGCTCGTCCGAGAGGCGTAATAAGACCAAACGGACCGCGTCAAGGATTTCCCCGGGTTAGGAACGTAGTGTGCAGTGTACGGTCACGTGCGCGTAGTGTGCAAGCAGTCTATATTCTTTTTCTGAGTAAAATAGAAATTTTTTTTTTATGTGTCTTAAAAATATGATGCATGATTTTTTTTTTTGAAAACTTTCTTTTTTTTTTTGAAATTTTTTTTTTTGAAATTTAATGAACACATAAGCACGTAAGCACGAAAATTCCGACAGTTAGGGACATGATTCCGACAGTCAAAATTTTGACTTTTTCCGAGGCGGCCAAAACAACACGAAAAATGTGCAAAAATCAACACACACACACAAATGATTTTCAAAGCCGGGACGGAAGCTTGACCCTCAAAAGCTTTTTCTTTTTTTTTTTTGAAAACGGTGATATCGGTACGTGGGATTGTTAAACCACAATTTATCCCCGACTCGTGTTAGGAGGCGGTAACGGGAAGTTTAATGGTTTCCACCAATATACCAAATATCATTTTTTTTAGAAAAAGCTTATATCCCCAGCGGAGTCGCCACTGTGATGATGTGTCGCCATTTCGCGGGAAAAAATTCGATTTTTTTGTGCGTTCTTTGAAAAAACCAAATAAAACCCGGGAAAAAGAACGGAGTCGCCACGCCATTTTTGTTTTAAGGGCCAAAACTTTGAAAAATGCCCGAGATCAGAAATTTGGGTTCGGAGGTCATGTTACACGCCGGGAAGGACGTTAGTGTGCACCCGGAATGCCTCGTAAAACGAGTCTTCCAAGCTGAAAATCATTTGTGTGTGTGTGTGTGTGTGTTTTTTTGGCCAAAACAATTTGAAACTCAGAAAAGTAAAAATTGGGATATCTTTTTAGGACTTTAAACTAATCCCATGATTTTTTGGAAGATTTTTGGATTGAGATTTGGTACTCAAAAGACCTTTTGAAGTTGATAGTCACTTCTGCCAGAATGAAAAAGGCAGTGGACCTTTGATTTTGAAATGGATTCAAGGGTCTTAAAACTTCATAATCTGGATAAACTCAGAGAATTAAAGTTGTTCCAGACACATTAAATAAGATTTGTGCGAAGGAATTTTCCATTTTGGAGAAGATTTGAGGGGTCAAAACCTTCTGGAAATCTCAGATATGCAATCTGGATTTCCAGAAGCTGATGAACTAGCAAAAAATAAAGTAAAAATATGTCTGGAAATGTCTGGATGTTGGATACAAAAAGTGTTTTGTAGTCAACACCAAATTCTAAGTTTATCTGTGTCCAAAAATTAAGACAATGGATTGGGATCTTGGAAAATTGCTACTGGACAGCAACTTCTCAAGAAAGAAAATATGATTTTAAAGGGGGTTTTGCATCCATGCTTGTCCCCATTTCCCTAGGTTTTGGTTAGTGATCACTTGACATTTTAGTGGTGAGTCAACTATACCAAACCATCCTTGGGTTACATTAGGACTAAGCACTTCATTTGCTTGGGAAGGGGAATTTTATCCTTTGAAAATGAGATTTGATGCTTGAAAATGGCTTTTAGGGTTTTGAAAATGAGTTTTCTTTGCAAGAAAGTAAGAGAACTTGAAAATAATGTTGATCCTTGTAGAAGATCATCCATGGAGATGAACTTCCATGGTGATCTTCTTGGATCTAAGACAAGAAGATGAATGAACTACATTTTGTAGTTTGAAGATGCATGCATGGATGAGAGATTTAGGGTAAAAAGAGGGAGGTTATACCTATCTTCTTTGTATTTTGGGGCTTTGGCTTGAATGTATGAGTGTTTGAGACTTTGAATGTAAGAGTGTTTGGGTTTGATTTGAGTGAGTGAAAGTTGGGAAGATTCAAGAGAAAAAGGTGACAATTCTTATAGAATTCTCACTGTTTTCTTGAGTATATTCGCCAAAATACTGTGAATTATGCTCTTGTTCCTTTTTATTTTTGTGACTGGAGGGCTCAATTTATAGCCCTCTGAAAATTGCAATCCCATCCGCGCGGATAGGACCTGCAGCGTGCACTGTTCATTAAATGCTGCTCCAGGCTTTGGACAAGAGGAATAATCTTTTTTAAAATTCAAATTAACCAGCCATTTTCGGTCGGATGGCTATCCGCTCTTCTGGGGATAGGAATGACCATTTTTGGTCTGGTGGCTATCTGCTCTTGCTGGGGATGATTGCGATTTATTGCTTTCCTAGTGTAGTGTGTGATAGCGTTTTAGGTGCCTCGAACCTTGGAGATGGAGTTTTAGGTGCCTCAGACCTTGGAGATGGCGTTTTAGGTGCCTCGGACCTTGATGATGGCATTTTAGGTGCCTCGGACCTTGATGATGGCGTTTTAGGTGCCTCGAATCTTGATGATGTCCGTACGGACCTCCTTGTAACCATGACCCATTTCCCCAGCAAACGGTACAACAACCACTGTCCTCAGCAGGACCTTGCTCCAAACTGCCCAAACACTGGCCAAAGTCATTTCAGACAAACATACACTACCCACAAACGCACTCTCAGCTCACGTGGCATGCAAAAAAAATAAAAATAAATAATAGTAACAATTTCTAGGACAAATCCCGGGAATCACAAAAATGACATTACATCTTAAAATAGAATACTTTTGCCATGCAAATACAAGTGTTTTATTACAGGTACCCATAAATGTCTGTTGCTAAACAAAAAAAAAGAGAAGATATGGAAAGAGGGAAAGCAAATGAATACTAATCAGACTCCTCAGCATCATCATCCTCGCCAAGGTCCTCAAGAGAGAAGTCGGGCATCCCGGTGAACTCGCCCGTCACGTCCTCGTCGTCAGAGTATCGAGCCCCCGCCGGAGGCTGCCACTCAAAGTAATCCGAAGGATCAAATCCGACGAAAGGATCAAAGAAAGAAGGCTCTGAGGATCCCTCACCCTGTGCGTCCTGCGGAGGGAAGAACTGATAAAAGGGCTGCTGCCTCGGAGCTCCCGAAGACGTCCCGGCATCCATGCTATGCCGCCCCCGCGAAGGTCCCTCCTGCTGTGGCTCTGGCTCGGCTCTCGGTGGAGGAGCATCTATAGAATGCCTCGAAGGCATCGGCGTGTACGCCGGCATACGTCGCGAAGACCGGCAAGACATCTTCGACGCCATCTTCTTCGCAAAGGACCTCATCGCCACATAACGGCGAGTCAACATATCATAAGCTCTCCCCGGGACCTGCACAAGCAAGCAGCCAAGGAAACGCTCAGCAATACAGTTATACTCAACAACAAAAAGAGAAAAATACAGAAAAGATGCCAAGATGGAAAAGAGTAAGCACACTCACCGATCTGTCAGGATCCACTCGGTATGCGGCAGAGCTGCTCGGGAGCAGTACAGACACCCTCCTCCTCGATCCGTCCCCATGGACATACGTGAAATCTGGCCCCAGGCATCGTAACCTCTCGGGGAACACAACAGCGGCCCTCCCTCTCTCCTCGCCCAGCGCTGTGGCGTCCTCAACTTCCTCCTCACGAAGGCCCCATACTCCTCTCCATACAAAATAAACTCCTCGGCACCCACACCGCCAAGGTACCTCTCAAAGTCCAACACATCCATATCCCGGGAATCAAGCATCCCAAAAGGAGGGTCCCTCGGAGCCACGGGAAGCACACCCGGGCCATGCTGCCAGAAGACCCGCTCCCCCAGGTACATGACGTCACAAGTCAGGCCCGCGGCATCTTCGGCGCTGTCACCACCGGAGCCCTCAAACTCATCGGCCTCATACCGAGCCCACGGGAACAAAACAAACCCCTCGGGCTACCTCTCTCCCGTACCGGCTCCGCACATCCCCGTAGGCGATGGTGAGCTTCCCCCTGCTGCTCCTCCTCTTCCTCGCCGAACTTCGCCCACTCCAACGGCAATTCAAGCACCGGCAGTCAGTGTAAGACCGGTCCTCGCCCACTTCAACGGCAATTCAACCACCGGCAGTCAGCGTAAGCCCGGACCTCGCCCACTCAACGGCAATTCAACCACCGGCCGTCAGCGTAAGCCCGGACCTCGCCCACTCAACGGCAATTACACCACCAGCCGTCAGTGTAAGTCCGGACCTCGCCCACTCAACGGCAATTCAACCACCGGCCGTCAGCGTAAGCCCAGCCCTCGCCCACTCAACGGCAATTCAACCACCGGCCGTCGTGTAAGGCCGGACTTCGCCCACTCAACGGCAATTCAACCACCGGCTATCGTCACGGAGCCCTACTTCGCTGGGATTACCACTAACGGTAATTCAACCACCGGCCATCAAAGTAAGCTCCGAGCTCCTCCCCAACAAGTCAAAGGGAAGTCGTACAAGACTACATATCCCCAAAGACCGGCCGTCAATGTAAGCCCGAACTTCGCCCACTCAACGGCAAAACAAGCGCAAGAAGGAGCCAACACCTTCGAGTACAAATTCCAAGGCACGAAACGCCTCCAAAATGCCAAATGGTGAAGCAATCACCGGCCATCATCCTTGCCCACTCATCGACAACACAAGCACCGACCATCAAAGTAAGCCCGACGTCACCCTCTCAACAGGAAAAGCCCCTACAAGGCCACGATAAATCCCCAACGGATGAACACCGGCAGCCATCATAAGTCCAACCTTCTCCCCAGCGGACAAAGCACGAGGCATCTAAACCTCTCGCAATCAAAGCTCAAGGCAGCCATGCCTCCACAACTGCAGTCAGAAGACGACTCAAGTTTTCATACATGACACCAACTGCAGTCAGAAGACGACTCAAGTTTTCATACATGACACCAACTACTGTCAGAAGACGACTCAAGTTTTCATACATGACACCAACCGCAGCCAGAAGACGATTCAAAGTCCTCACGCATGGCACCAAACCACAGCCAGAAGACGATTCAAAGTCCTCACGCATGGCAAACCACAGCCAGAAGACGATTCAAAGTCCTCACGCATGGCACCAACCGCAGCCAGAAGACGATTCAAAGTCCTCACACATGGCAAACCGCAGCCAGAAGACGATTCAAAGTCCTTACGCATGGCAAACTGCAATCAGAAGACGATTCAAGTCCTCATACTATCTCCAGCCCAGAAGGCTTTAAACCACTCGATCCGAAAGACCGTATAAACCACCCACATTACTATCTCCAGCCCGGAAGGCTTTAAACCACTCGGTTCGGAAGACCGTATAAACCTCCCAAATCATTATTCCCGGCCCAGAAGGCCTTAAACCACCCGATTAGGAAAATCGTAAAATTTCCATCCCAGGACACCACCACGTCCTCACAATTGACCTCGGCGGTCACCACATCTTAGGACACCACCACGTCCTTACCACTGACCTCGGCGGTCACACGACACTTCAGGGCACCACCACGCCCGTACTCACAGATTCACGACCTCTGAACTACGACCAGGCTTGATTCCCGCCAGGGATACGTAGGAATCCTATCACAGGGTCCAGCCATCGACCCATGCGGTCACCCAGGATACCACCACGTCCTTACCACTGACCTCGGCGGTCACACGACACTTCAGGGCACCACCACACCCGCACTCGCGCATTCACGACGAACTACGACTGTGCTTGATTCACGCCAGGGATACGTAGGAATCCTATCACAGGGTCCAGCCATCGACCCATGCGGTCACCCAGGACACCACCACGTCCTTTCCACTGACCTCGGCGGTCACACGACACTTCAGGGCACCACCACGCCCGCATTCACAAAACACTCACAGATTCCCCACACCCGAACTACGATCAGGCTTGATTCCCGCCAGGGATACGTAGGAATCCTATCACAGGGTCCAGCCTACTGACCTAAACGGTCACACAATAGGACACCACCACGTCCTCACACTGACCTCCCCGGTCACTTTATCTCCCAACACGCGATCCAGATTAGGACCCTTATCTAATCGGCGACCCCACTTCTTTCATAAGTGACGTCGTCGAGGGGCTTCTGTAAGTACCCCAATCTGGATCACCCCCTTTCAAGCACACGGGAAGCACCGCAAACTCATCAACGCAGTCTCGACGACCTCTGGCACTTAAAACCCTCTCAAAACCCCCAGCCAAACCAAGGGAGGAGCCTTTCTGGGATAAAAAGGGACAAAAGGACCTTTTGGGAATTTTCAGGAAATTGGAAAAGCAATAATGGTCCGTACGGACCTCTTTGCTTTAATAATTACTGAATCCCCTTAAAGTCCACAATATTCCCTCAAATCCCTTAAGTAATCATCACTCCCATACATGGTTGGTCCGTACGGACCTTATTGCAGCCTAGTTGGTCCGTACGGACCTTCTTGCAAGGGGACACCATAATTACAGAATATTCACCATCATCACATATTCCCTCAAATCGAGGAAAACCAAAATTCTGGATAACCAAGAAGGTCCGTACGGACCTTCTTGCACGAAAATTTTTACTATAAATAGAGGGCTCCCCCTCCTCATTTTCACACACATCCCACTTCTCTCTTCCTCCCTAAGCCTTCAGGCTTCCCCTCTAAGTCCTCTCGAGGCACTCCCGGCCCCTTTCGGATCCTTCCGAGGCCTTCCGAGCTCCCTTGTGGTGCTCCGAAGCCTCTCCGAGCGCTCCCGCGACGCTCCCGCGCTGCCCCGAGGCACTCTCGAGGTACTCTGAGGCCCCTCGTGGTACTCCGAGGCCTTGCCTGGTCTTTCCCGAGGCGTCCCGGCTCTTTCCGAGTCAAACCGGCAATCCCAAACCACGCCGAAACTCTGCCCGAGTGACTCCTGCCACCCCAACGCACGTCGAACCTCTGACCGAGTGATCCCTGCGATCCCCACGCACGCCGAACCTCTGCCCGCACGCAGCCTGCAACATCAACTCACGCCGAAACTCTGTCCGCAGACAACCGGCCCCTCCCGAAGCAATCCCGATCCGTACCGGAACGCTACTCCGACCTCAAACACTATTCCTCAGCGGAAGACAGACACGAACCAACATTGGTAAGGCTTCCTTCCATTACTATTTCAATACATTTCAATACGTAGTGTACAATGTAGATATCCGACACAGCATGCATTTTTAAAAGCACACACACACACATACAACATTTTAAAGGATATTAGGGGTATCCGAAAGACTCATTTTACGAGGTGACTCGGGTGAGCTCTAATATTCTAATATTCTCTTCCCGAGGAGTCATCTGACCTCCGAACTCAAAATCTCATCACACAAAAACAGTTTAAAATTATCTTTAAACTGATGCCCTTTTTCAATGTTTTGGGCTTAATAAAAACGGCGTGGCGACTCTACAAATGCGAAAACAAACGGCGAGACACCTCCAACTAACGCTAAAGCGGAATAAACCCAGATGCCGGGGCGCGAACGCGCTGCCTCTCGGATCCGGGCGAACATTCCCGAAAAGCGACAAATGCGAGATGCTTCGGGGCACCCCGCGCGCGAGCCGGATCCCGGGTAATTTCAGAAACGACCTCACAAAATCTCTTGATGCTTGCTTGAAAGATTCAATCACTTCAGACGACAGAGAAAAATCATTGACAATCATGGACGTTGGGGCAATCTCCTTGGAAGCCATGGATCGTAGGGTTGAAGAAGAAGCCAAGAGTTTCGCCCTAACAGAATATCTCTAGAGTTTGAAAGGCTAGGATGTGTTATCTGGCCGGACTACAGGGTGATTTTATAAGGAAAACTGACAAAATCCTGTTCGAAAAAGGAAGAGAACTCTGTCTGGATAGCGTGTCTCGTGCGAGACACCTTGTCCCGCGCGAGATATCGCTACGGCAAAACAACAATAGTTCTGCTCAAACAACAATCTAGCCCCGACTTAACGAAGCAAGTCTCAAAAAAAACCTGCACATACAATTCATAATATGTAAGTGCAACACCAAGATCAAGCTCAAAATTGTGGCCTTGATGGCCATTCCATTCCATTTCCAAAAAAAAAAACATGGAAAGTCGAGAAAGTTAATTAACTAACTAATTAGACCTAGGATTAGGGGGTTAAGAAAACCATTGTTTTGTGCTACCTACTTGTTCCTAACAGGTACCAAAAAAAAAGAAAAAAAATTGTCTGGGCCCACACGGCCAATATATACAGATCATCAGAAATCAAATGGAGATAAAGGGAGGGGATCACGCCATCAAGTCTCTCGAGCTACCGGCACCTCCGCCATCACCACTACGGGGGCTACCATCCCTCCTCGACCTCTTGGCTTCGCAAGTAGGGGTCACCGCCGAGGCCACTGTCGAGGCCGCCAAAGAAGCCTTATGGAATAGCCTCTCGGACAGGTCCGACACCAGGGCCATCAGTCCCGCCATCTTAGTCGCTCCACGGTTGTAATCGGCCGCAGACAGAGTGACCTGACAACAAAAGAAAAGAAATGCTCAGATGAAGTCGGACATATACACTTATATGGACGAATACGAGAGATGATATCAACAGAAACATACCGATGAGACATCAGGCGGGAGGCGGTAACCCTCAAGAATATGATCCAGAGTCGGGATGTGGCCCACCATTGGCATGCTCCCCATCATGTATGTATAGCTCAGAGGACCGAAGTCTGGGGCGAAAGGCAGAGAACCAGCAGACTGGGAAGAAGTGCTAGGGGCTGATGAACCTGAGGCAGAAGCAGAGGCGGAGCCACGAGCATGCGATCGCCTATCACCCACCAGGAGGGGACCCATCGAGTGAGGCAGGAACTCCGCGTAAGAGGCCCCGGGGATAACACAAGCCGTCGCCACATCGCCTACCAGAAGACTAGCATAATCATCCTCTGGAATGGAGTGGGTGGGATACATCGCCCTCGGTGGATCCGCCGGCACCATATATGGTAGTCTACCCCGGTCATGCTGTGGGAAGACCCGCTCACCAAGATACATAGTGTCCCCCTCCAAAGATGCAAGCATCCTCTGCATCGCAGTAGCATCCCAAGCACGATGCACCTTCGGCTCCAACAGGGTCCATGGATAAAAGCCCAGCCTCTCATACTCAAAAGCGTCCAGCATGGCCCATGCCTCAGCGACCGTCAGGGTCCACTCCTGGTCCTCCTCCTCATCAACGCTCCGGTTGGGGTGGCTCCACCTCCTGATATCCGGGAACAAAGGGGTCCGGCTCTCCAACTCAAACTTGTACAGCCCAAGGACAGTATAGCCCCATATCTGCAAAGAAAACAGAGCGAATTCAGTATGAAACACAGACAGAGCATACAGACAGAGAACAGAAACAGAACCAAGATCATACCTCCCAGGCATAAGAATACCTCGACAGGGTATCCCTAGTGTGCCTACACGCCTCGTCCATGGCTTGGTAGCAGAAGGCCAGCCCCGCTGAGCCCCAATCATATCCGCTCACCTCATCCAAATTCACCAACAAACCTAACAGAGAAAGATGAGCCGTAGAGGAGTGGTTCGCGAAGATGGTCTCAGAAAGGATATACCAGAGGTCACCCCTCACCAATCGATCAGTGACTGCATTCGGCTTGAGCACATAATCCTCAATCTGATGCCGGAGGGGTGTCAGCTCAGCAGCAAATCCCTTAACCTTGTTAGGGGAGAAACCGATCAGCTGCCTCCACATGGTGGGGCTCGCGGGCTTATAACCCGTAGTCTTCGGCAGGGATCGCCAATGAACTCTAGCCCCGTGATAGCAAGGAAATCAGTCGGGGTCATAGTCGCTTCCCCAAAGCGCAAGTGCACGGTGTGGGTAGTATCCCACCACCTCTCCCGGATCGCCTGAAGTACTTGGGGAGTCCGTCTTATCCCCCGAAGATTGTCAACAAAAGTCAATAGCCCCGTTTGGGCCACCCTGTCTCGAACACCATCATGATCCTTGATCTTGTCCCACACCGCTCTCGCCAATTTTGGGCTCCCTTAACAGTTCTTCGTCGGCCTATAGGACTGCAAAACAGAAGAAAAACAAAAAGGGCAATGTTAGAAATCACTCCATGCCAGAAAATCAATGAAATAGAAGAAAATTTTCATTGGGGCATTTCATCGAACACCTGGCGTGCTTACGAGAAAAGCTTACCCAAGGATGCCATCAATGATTCGAATCAACCTCTCCTACAATCTATAATGTGTAGGAGGCTCATACGCACGCAATGCAACAACAATCATCCAACAAAATCAATGCATGCAAGAAAGAACCTAGTTCTAAGCATAGACAAGAGCAAGAAAGGAATAGCCATTGATGGAGTTGGGATTCAAGCGGGTTCAAACTCAATGCAATACAAGAATCAATAGAGGGGAAAGAAACTCTTACCAAACCTTCCCGAACGGCGGTGGAGATGTGCGCATGCCTATCGAATGTGAGGTCATCGCGGGGATAGTCCTTCCCTAGTAAATAGCTCCCCAAAACAGGATTCCTTTGTTCTTGAGCCATTGATTATGGAGGGAGAGAGGATTGAGAATTGATTGGGAGGAGAATCACCAAGAGATCCACGAAAAAATTACGGAGAAAACGACCTTGGCTTGAGCTAGGGAGGGGAAATTTGAAAAGGATGTTTTCAAATTGAAAAAGGAGCTGCTGTTATATTAGCCCCGACAGTACAAGTCTCGCACGATATACCTTATCTCGCGCGAGATATCCCTTCTGGAATTTGACAAAATTGTCCCCGACAATAAGCGTCTACGCAACGTCAAAATTCAAAATTTTGACACATTTACCCTTGGAAATGATAAACTAGCAAGGAAACGTGGAAAAATCGGCACCGCAAGTCATGGAACAAGCCGAACGTGACGCCCGCATGATTGCCCGGTACGGTACCAGTCGTCCGAAAACCGAGTGGTCCGAAGATCAACTCAATCCACATGATTCAGAGCCCAGAAAGGTGAATCATCAAATTAAAAGCTCGGTCCAACGCCCAGACAGGTGGATCGTCATCAAAAAGCTCGGTCCAACGCCCAGACAGGTGGATCGTCATCAAAAAGCTCGGACCAACGCCCAGACATGTGGATCGTCATCAAAAAGCTCGGTCCGATACCCAGACAGGTGGATCGTCATCAGAAAAAGCCCGGTCCAACGCCCAGACAGGTGGATTATCATCAAAAAGCTCGGTCCGACGCCCAGACAGGTGGATCGTCATCAGAAAAAGTCCGGTCCAATGCCCAGACAGGTGGATCGTCATCAAAAAGCTTGGTACAACGCCCAGATAGGTGGATCGTCGAACCAAAAGCCCGATTCAATGCCCAAACAGGTGAATCGTCATCCTTAACAACAAAAAGCCCAATTCGAAGCCCAGAGAAAGGCGAATCGTCACAAAACCAACAGGACTCAAAGGACCGGAAAGGTAAGCCTTTGTTTTCTAACATATTTTCCACAGGTTCGGAGCCCAGATAGGCGAATCTTCAGACAGACAGGTATATTCAGAATTGGGTCTTGATTTGATTCCTCAGTATGAATTTATCTTTCAAAACAAAATCTCCTCGATTTTCAAAAATGATTTTCAAAATACCTAAAGCAGCCTTTTCGTGTTTTGGAGTCGAACTACGTCATGGTCTGATTCTCCGATAGAGATACGTAGGAAGCCGTGCGGTCCGACCATCCCGATGTTCAGAATGATGTCTTTTCTATCGACGACATGACTTCTTCCATAAGTCTTGTCGCCGAGGGGCTCTGTAGACACCCCATTCTGAACACATCGGATCATATTTATACCACTCTAAGTCTCGCTTTGAGTCAAGAAGTAGAAATCCACCATTTCGTCATGTTTCGTTAAGTTTTGACTAACCATCGTTAGTTTAGGACTAAACTGCATACGAGATAACGAGGAAAGGACGGAATTGTCCACAGAAGCAATATCTCGCCGCGAGATGGCGTGTCTCGCGCGAGATATCGTCCCTCTGCAGCATGCAGAAGACAGTTTTCTCGTCGATTTCAACCTCTTTTCGGGATAAAACTTCATCCATCCGGCCAACCAATAGAGTTTGGAGTCTGGAACCATCTTGAAGTGTTTGATCTCATCTTCAACACTTCCCCAACCCCTATAAATACTTGGTGACTTCCAAGGTTCAAGAGGTCCAGAATTTACACAACACACACATATTTTGTTGGTTTCTTTCCCTGAAAGAATCCTGCAAAATCACCTTAAAAATCACCTCAAAGTTTGTTTGTCAACCTTGTTGATAAACAAACATCAAGATCCAAGTCAAGGAGCGAGGCGAAGCTCTTTCCATGTTGAGATTCGATTCTAAACTTGAGTCGAAACTCTGCCCAAATTACCTCACGCAAGGTAACCCCCTAAATCCCTTTCTAATTGATTGTTAGAGTGGTATAAGTCCATAAAATCTAGGATCGGCCTAGAGCCTCTCCAAGACATGGAGACGGTCTCAAAGCAATCGATCCTACATTCCGTTTAACCTCATTAAATGGATTTTTTATTTGTATTATTTAAAATCTTCTTCTTCTTCTTTTTTGAAAACCTCTCTTTTTTTAGCAAGACCGATCTCCAAATTGGGTGGAATGGATGCTCCTTGACCTACCCATTCCATAACCTAAGCCCCGAACCTAAATCTCTTTCAAAATGGTTTTTCTATGTTTTCCAAACGAATAATATAGGTGGCGACTCAAAAGATAAAAAAATGCTCACGCGCAGCATCGCTACAGATAGCGGCTCTTTTTTTGTTTATTTCTTTTATTTTTGGAACCGCTTTCTCGTGTAAGGGGGATCAGCGCCTCACATCAGTTTGGAAACGTCCGGTTTAAATTGAAAAACGGAGTCGCCACGCCATTTTGATTTCCTCAAAACTTTGAAAAACAGGATTTGGGTCTGGAGGTTAAGTTACCCCTTGGGAAGAACGGATCGTCGTTCACCCAAGGAGCCTTGTCGAAGCAAGTCTTCCAAGATCCGCTTTTCATGCTTGCCTTAGTATTTTCGTATATGGGATGTGTGTTTTGAAAAGAAGGGAATGTACCAAGTGGTCTTCCGGACGTATAAACCATGAGTTGGTTATCGCTCGGGATTCCTTGGATTTTTGATGTGTTAGGGACTTTGGTCCCATTCTCATCTTGGACTTATGATCATCATGATGAGACCTTGGGTCGCATGTGATCAAGATAGGGACACCGTTTTTATAGTCCAAGGATGAGACTCTTTAGAAAGGAATGACCTTTTCCCATCAATCCTACATCTTGAGATGATTTGAGCTCTTTCGGGACATTTATGCTCGTCTCAAGTGATGATCGGAGATATGTGGCTCAAGTTCATCCTTTTCTAAAGGATAATCCGTCTATGGCATCTTTAAGTGGATGAAATGATGTAAAGATAGGACCTTTATACCATTTTGCTCCAAGATGATGCTCCAAGTACCAAAGGGGACTAGGGGATGGGTATAAAGATTGGACCTTTATACTCATTCTATGCCTTTTTGTGCCTTATGAAGGTCACTAGGCAATCCTAGGAGAGAGATCCAACCATGAGGGACATGGGGAATGCATTTTAAGCTAAAGATGACATTTTTAATGAAAAGATGACATTTTAATATGGAAAGATGCTATTTTTGATGCAAAGGATGCTACTTTATATGCAAGGATGATATTTTAAGTGCAAATGATGCTACTTTATATGCAAAGATGGTATTTTAAGTGCAAAGGATGCTATTTTTCACATCACCATATGAGTGGTCCACCCTAGAATAAGTCTTTTGAGGTCTTATTTGTTCATCCTTGGGTATGATCTTCCATGAATCCTATGTGATAGGGGAAAGGGGGTGAGATGATTTACATGCCTAAAGATGGGATCTTTAATGACAATATATCAAGTACCAAGCAAGTAAATAGCAATATGTAAAGCAAGAAGAAATATATCAAATAAAGATAAGTATATTTTCAAGAAAAAGGGGAGGAGAGGTTACCAATGGTGGTTTCCCTCTATCTCCTTGAAGTTTGCCTAGGAAAAGACCAACTTTGGAAGGGTTTTGAAGAGGAGGGAGGTGGTTTTTGGTGCTCTCAACTCTCTAGAATTTCGTGGTGATATTTTGGCAGAGTAACACTACTGAAAATCCCCCTCTAAAATGAATAGAGGAGGCCTCTATTTATAGACACTCTGGCAATGGCTAATGAAGTCGTGCGGCTGTAACCCCAGGGCTAATGAGGCCGTGCGGTCTTATCCAGAGTTGACTCAACTTATTTCTAGAACCATGCAAGGTGGCCTTCTAGAAGGGCTTTTCCAGCAAAGGACTACGTGGAATTTTAATTCCTAGCAAGTACTTCATCCCTTAGAAGGTACTGGAGAGTTCCCAAATTGCCCCTGAACTTTAGGAAAGTCCGAGAAATTGCCGGAAAACTTAATCGGAAGGCATGAGCCAGATTTGGGTACTCATATCTTCGCAGAGACATTGAAGTAGGATATGAATTTGTTCGTCTAGGCTTGGCCTATCAACGATTTCAGTCATTTTGGTCCTCCATCTTTTGACGAAGTCTGTGAATGACTCATTCGAGAGGTTCTAGGTTTGTTCAAGGTCTCTCCTAGTAGTGTAGTAGGTAGTGTTGTCCTCAAATTATTCTTGGAAGGCACGACTGGCGAGTGGCCAATAAGGTCTTGTTGAGAGTGGGAGAGTCATGTACCAATCTCTAGCGGCACTATCAAGGGTTTGAGGGAAGCGTTGAACTAGCAAGTTGTCATCGACACCCATAGGTAGCATGGCCCAAGAGTAAGTTTCCAAGTGAGGTTTTGGACAAGTAGTGTCACTGAATTTCGCAATGTCGGGTGTTTTGTACTTTCGAGGAAGTTTTGACATGGATTGACGAAGAGTGTCATAGTCGATAGAGAGCGAGGCTCCCTTGCTCACATCGAGGGATGCGAGTTTCATTTCTAGCATTTCCATGGTGAGGGGCTCACTTGCATTTTGGTTTTCCCCCTTACCTTCCTTCTTGAAAGTTTGGCTTTCGTTATCGGAGGAGGAAAATGATGAGCTAGACTCATACACCTTTTTCTTGTGTTTGATGTGGCTCTTAGCCTTCTTAGCGTATGATACTTCATCATCGGAAGAGGTTCTATTCTTATTCTTCTTTGAGCTTAATTCGGCCATTGTTAGTTTCATGGCTTGGAGTTCATCAACCATGGCCTTCATTCCCCGACTTGGATTCTCCTTTCAAGTTCTAATTGGGCCTTCATTTCATCGGCTTGGGCTTGTAGCATTTCTTCATATCGTGTCCTTTGATCCTCAATTCCCTTCTTGAGTGCTACGGGATTCATCGTGTCGGAAAGAAATTGAATTGTTACCGTTGGAGAGGTAAGGAAGCTTGACGACTTTAGAGATGAACTAGAGATATCCCAACGAAACGTCTTTTAGAATATTAGCCCCAAATGATCCTAGGTGGAGAAAAATGGTTAAAATTACCTCATGAGCATTTTTTTTTTTTTGAAGTTTTTTTATTAGAGACGGAGTTTTGACTCAAGGAGGGAGCGCACATCAATTATCAATCACAAACACATATTCTGCAAATAAAGTCTCGCGCGAGAAAAGGTCATCTTGCACGAGACAACCATTCGGAGAGATGGATTTTTTTTTATTTCCTAAATTCAGGATCGGACGGACAAAGACCCATTTTCTATCTAGCATCCTAGGTAAATCTTGCAGGCATACATAATTCGAACCAAACCTAGGGACTCAATAATTGACAATTCTTTGTAAGATAAAGTCACGTAAAATCATTTTTAAAGAATGATTTTTTTTAAGGGACCGTTTGATCTTTGAAAGGACGATTCCGAAGGGACTGCTCCGATTCCTCCTCTTTTCGTGATTTTACATTAGATTATCTTGGTCAAGGACATGAAAGATTATCGAGTCAAAACCGACCGGTCACGAAGTGTTCTTAAAGAGACAATCTACATGATATGTGGCGATGCAGGGCTGGAAGGCTAGGCTCCCCGCGATATGACAATCTAGGTGGATTGAATACGCGGAGTGGGATGATCCAACTTCAGAGAAACCGTCGACTAGGTGGTTGTCGTCATCAGTCCTTAGTGTGGGTCCCGGGTTAATCGGGGTATGTAGTGCAATGACAGATATAATATGAGTGCGTGTGTGTGAGAGTCCATCTAGGTGATAGAGAACAAAAGAGATTTTTTTTAAGGCAAAAGAAAACAGATAATGGCCGCACCAAATGATTGCCTACGTTTCTCCCAATTTGGGAAGACTCAGGCCGTCATAGTTCCACGTAAAGGATAGAGAGAGAAATAATAAATTTAAAATTACAACTCCCGAATCATCCTTGGATCGGACTTTAATCAAAAACCCAATTGCACGCAGTTTAAATAATAGTCAATTATTTAAATAAAATAAATTACCGAGGCCTTGTCTCGAGCGAGACAAAGGGTAGTCTCGTGCAGGTTTTTGCCTGAAACTGAATAAGAAAACGATTTTTATTTGAAAATCCCCCTTATGGACGCAAGTCTAAGCCACTTTAAATTTATAATTCCCCAGCGGAGTCGCCACCGTAGCGATGGTGAATTTTTAACGGAAGAGTCGCCAGTTATCATTTATTGATGGAAAACAATAAGAAAAATCTTTTGAAAAGATTTGGGTTCGGGGCTTAAGTGATGGATTTGGAAGGTCAAGGAGCACCGCATCCACCCAATCCGGAGATCGGTCTTGCTAAAGGGGGGTTTTCAAATAAACGCATATTTAAATAAACAGATAAAGGCATCTATTTAACTAGGTTAAACGGAATATATGATCGATTGCTTTGAGACCATCTGTATGATACAGAGAGGCTCTAGCCCGATCCTATGTTCAATATGCTATACCACTTTAATAATCAAATAGAATAATAAAGAAAGAAGATTACCTTTTTTTGTGAAGAGATTCGGACAGAGTTTTGACTCGATCCCAGATTCGAATCTCGATGCAGATAGAGTTTCTCCTCAATCTTGACTTGAATCTCGATGTTTGTTGATCAAAAAGGTTGATAAACAGACTTTAGGTGATTTAGGGTGATTTTGTAGGAATCTTTCAGGGAAAGAAACCAATAAAGTGTGTGTGTATTGTGTTTTTGATCGGGGATCAGGGACCTTTGAAATACTGGAAGTCACCAAGTATTTATAGGGGTTTAAGAGGTAAAGGTGGATTGGGATACCTCCCAAGGAACCTGTCAGAACTCAAATATCATTGGAAAACCGGATTGATAAAATTTATCAAGAAAAGAGGTTGAAATCGACATGGAAACTGATTATGCACATCCTGCAGAAGCTTAGTCTCGCGCGAGACACGCCTTGTCTCGCACGGGACAAGGTTGCTCAATGGACAATTCTGTCCTTCCCTCGTTATCTCGCATGCAGTTTAGTCCAAACTAACGGTCGTTAGTCAAAACTTAACGAAACATGACGAAATGGTGGATTTCTACTCATGACTCAATGGCGAGACTTAGAGCGGTATTACTCTGCTCCGATGGGTTCAGAATGGGGTGTCTACAGAGCCCCTCGGCGACAAGTCTTATGTAAGAAGTCATGTCGACGATAGAAAAGACATCATTCTGGACATCGGGATGGTCGAGCCGCACGGCTTCCTACGTATCTCTATCGGAGAATCAGACCATAACGTAGTTCGACTCCAAAACACGAAAAGGTTGCTTTAGGTATTTTGAAAATCATTTTTGAAAATCGAAGAGATTTTATTTTTGAAAAAGGCAAATTCATACTGAGGAATCAAATCAAGACCCAATTCTGAATATACCTGTCTGTCTGAAGATTCCCCTGTCTGGGCTCCGAACCTGTGGGGAAAGGTGTTAGAAAATAAAGGCTTACCTGTCTCTGGTCCTTTGCATTCTATTGGTTTTGTGACGATTCGCATGTCTGGGCTCTGAACCGGGCTTTTTGTTGGGGATGACGATTCACCTGTTGGGGCGCTGAATCGAACTTTTGATGAGATGACAGTCCATATGGTATGGGATCGAGCTTTTTGATGACGATTCACCTGTCGGGGCTCTAAATCGAGCTTTTTTTATTTTGACGATTCACCTTTCGGGACTCTGACTCGGGATTTTTGTTTACGATTCACCTGTCGGGCTCTGAATCGAGCTTTTTAATGACGATTCACCTGTCGGGATTCTGAATCGGGCTTTTTTTATTTTGATGATTCACCTTTCGGGGCTCTAAATCGGGCTTTTTGGCGAGATGAGTATTTGACATACTAACTCTAGATGCTTGACACACCTAATTGGTGACGATCCTGGCGATTCGGGACTGGGCTTTATGAATTGACGATTCACCTGTCAGGGCACTGAATTGGGCTTTTGTTGAGGTGAGGATCCTGGCGATTCAAGACCGGGCTTTTGTTGAGGTGAGTATTTGACATACTAACCCTAGGTGCTTGACACACCTAATTTTGATGATACTTGATGTGATGGATGCATGACGCGATAAAGATGCTTGACGCTTTAAGAGATGCTCGATGCACTTAATTGGATGCATTTATATGGAAAGGTAGATGGTAGGCGAAATCCAAACACTCAACATGTTTGATCTAATTCTTGAAAGTATGGACTTGACGTGCTTTATGCACTTTAATTCCTGCAAGAGGGTTAGTGAAAGCATTTGCATAGCATTTACTCATTAAAGCATTAGTTTATTCAAGACAATCAATATGCACTCTACTCCAAGAATAAGCGGGGAGAATGAGTTTTGTTATGTGAGATTTGAAAATTGTTCGTGTGATTTATATTTTGGTTTAGAAGACCAACTCGTGAAGGCCATCTAAAGATTGAATGAGATAAATCGTCTAATAGGATTCCGTTGAGATAACCCAAGTTCAACGCTAAGGTTCAGGATACTTCAAGATTTTTTTTTTGTTGTCGTGGAACTTTTTCATCGTCAATCCCCTAAGATTTTCATGTGATGATCATTGACTGAACAAGGTCTAAACCACACTAATGGCTTTTACTATGTAGAACTTATGCTGCCTAATCCAAAGCGTGTATTTTCCAAGGCTTCTCTTGACACTAAGCCCCAAGACTTCTTGTATGTTGTAGATGACTTCGTGAACAGGTTTGTGAGGATGTGTGAATTGATGACGGATGCCCTCCTTTTTTCCTTTGAATTTTTTTTCTTAGTGACGCATCCTGATTTTTGCCTAGACCGCCCTTTCGGGTTTTCAATCTAGAGGGCATCTCTTTTATGTCTTTTTTTTTTGTGTTCTAACTTTTGCCTAGGTAGCTCTTTACGAGTTTTCAACCTAGCGAGCCATTTTTTTCCCGAAAAGTATGTTTACTGGAAGGGGACTCAGTTGGAAGAATCTCATTAAGGAGAAAGATGAGATCTCAAGCTAGTTGAGAAGAGACGTACTCTATTCTTTGGAAGGTGATCCAAGCATTTGACACTTTTGAGGGAGTATACTCTCTAATGATGAGAGTGAGAAGCAAAAAAGGGAAAAGCTCCTAATGCAGATTTGATTACTCTTGAGAGTTTAAGTAGGGATTGACTAGGGGAGGAAAGGTTAGGTAGCCCTAGTTTTGATGCTTGAATTTCAAGAGTTTGTATGAGAATGGCTAAGAGGAAGTCCCTAGACTCAACAAAGAACGCTACTTGGATCAAAGGTCTAGAAAAGTTGTTCTACCTTTAATGGACCTATGTGTCAACTAGAAATTTCTTAACGAGTTTGAAAAGAAAGCCAGTCATTAGTACGATTTAAGGCTAAACATTTTTCTTGATTCTCCTTTTTTCCTCTGAAGTAGGATATGAATTTGTTCGTCTAGGTTTGGCCTATCAACGATTTCAGTCATTTTGGTCCTCCATCTTTTGACGAAGTCTGTGAATGACTCATTCGAGAGGTTCTAGGTTTGCTCAAGGTCTCTCCTAGTAGTGTAGTAGGTAGTGTTGCCCTCAAATTATTCTTGGAAGGCACGACTGGCGAGTGGCCAATAAGGTCTTGTTGAGAGTGGGAGAGTCATGTACCAATCTCTAGCGGCACCATCAAGGATTTGAGGGAAGCGTTGAACTAGCAAGTTGTCATTGACACCCATAGGTAGCATGGCCCAAGAGTAAGTTTCCAAGTGAGGTTTTGGACAAGTAGTGTCACTGAATTTCGCAATGTCGGGTGTTTTGTACTTTCGAGGAAGTTTTGACATGGATTGACGAAGAGTGTCATAGTCGATAGAGAGCGAGGCTCCCTTGCTCACATCGAGGGATGCGAGTTTCTTTTCTAGCATTTCCATGGTGAGGGGCTCACTTGCATTTTGGTTTTCCCCCTTACCTTCCTTCTTGAAAGTTTGGCTTTCGTTATCGGAGGAGGAAAATGATGAGCTAGACTCATACACCTTTTTCTTGTGTTTGATGTGGCTCTTAGCCTTCTTAGTGTATGATACTTCATCATCGGAAGAGGTTCTATTCTCATTCTTCTTTGAGCTTAATTCGGCCATTGTTAGTTTCATGGCTTGGAGTTCATCAACCATGGCCTTCATTCCTCGGCTTGGATTCTCCTTTCAAGTTCTAATTGGGCCTTCATTTCATTGGCTTGGGCTTGTAGCATTTCTTCATATCGTGTCCTTTGATCCTCAATTCCCTTCTTGAGTGCTACGGGATTCATCCGTGTCGGAAAGAAATTGAATTGTTACCGTTGGAGAGGTAAGGGAGCTTGACGACTTTAGAGATGAACTAGAGATATCCCAACGAAACGTCTTTTAGAATATTAGCCCCAAATGATCCTAGGTGGAGAAAAGGATGATGGTTAAAATTACCTCATGAGCATTTTTTTTTTGAAGTTTTTTTATTAGAGACGGAGTTTTGACTCAAAGAGGGAGCGCACATCAATTATCAATCGTAAACACATATTCTGCAAATAAAGTCTCGCGCGAGACAAGGTCGTCTCGCACGAGACAACCATTCGGAGAGATGGATTTTTTTATTTCCTAAATTCAGGGTCGGACGGACAAAGATCCGTTTTTTATCTAGCATCCTAGGTAAATCTTGCAGGCATACATAATTCGAACCAAACCTAGGGACTCAGTAATTGACCATTCTTTGTAAGATAAAGTCACGTAAAATCATTTTTCAAGAATGATTTTTTTAAGGGACCTTTTGATCTTTGAAGGGACGATTCTGAAGGGACTATTCCGAAGGGACTGCTCCGAATCCTCCTCTTTTCGTGATTTTACATGAGATTATCTTGGTCAAGGACATGAAAGATTATCGAGTCAAAACCGATCGGTCACGGAGTGTTCTTAAAGAGACAATCTACGTGATATGTGGCGATGCAGGGATAGAAGGCTAGGCTCCCCGCGATTTAATCGAGGTGGATTGAGTACGCGGAGTGGGATGATCCAACTTCAGAGAGACCGTCGACTAGGTGGTTACCGCCATTCGTCCTTAGTGTGGGTCCTGGGTTAATCGGGGTATATAGTGTAATGACAGATATAATATGAGTGCACGTGTGTGAGAGTCCATCTAGGTGATAGAGAAAAATAGAGATTTTTTTTTGAAAACAAAAGAAAACAGATAATGGCCGCACCAAATGGTTACCTACGTTTCTCCCAATTCGAGAAGATTCAGGCCATCGTAGTTCCACGTAAAGGATAGAGAGAGAGAAATAATAAATTTAAAATTACAACTCCCGAATCATCCTTCGACCGGACTTTAATCAAAAACTCAATCGCACGTAGTTTAAATTATAGTCAATTATTTAAATAAAATAAACTACCGAGGCCTTGTCTCGAGCGAGACAAAGGGTAGTCTCATGCGGGAAAAGCCTGAAACTGAATAAGAAAACGATTTTTATATGAAAATCCCCCTTATGGACGCAAGTCAAAGCCACTTTAAATTTATAATTCCCCACCGGGAGTCGCCACCGTAGCGATGGTGAATTTTTAACGGAAGAGTCGTCGGTTATCATTTATTGATGAAAAACAATAAGAAAAACCTTTGGAAAAGATTTGGGTTCGGGGCTTAAGTGATGGATTTGGAAGGTCAAGAAGCACCGCATCTATCCAATTCGGAGATCGGTCTTTCTAAAGGGGGGTTTTCAAATAAACGCATTTTTAAATAAACAGATAAAGGCATCCATTTAACTAGGTTAAACGGAATATAGGATCGATTGCTTCGAGACCGTCTCTATGATGCGGAGAGGCTCTAGGCCGATCCTAGGTTCAATATGCTATACCACTCTAATAATCAATTAGAATAATAAAAAAAGAAGGAAGATTACCTTTTGTTTGAGAAGAGATTCGGACAGAGTTTCGACTCGATCCCAGATTCGAATCTCGATACGGACAGAGTTTCGCCTCAATCCTTGACTTGAATCTCGATGTTTGTTGATCAACAAGGTTGATAAACAAACTTTAGGTGATTTATGGTGATTTTGTAGGAATCTTTCAGGGAGAAAAACCAACAAAGTGTGTATGTATTGTGTTTTTTATCGGGGATCAGGGACCTCTGAAATACTGGAAGTCACCAAGTATTTATAGGGGTTTAAGAGGTAAAGGTGGATTGGGATACCTCCCAAGGAAGCTTCCAGAACTCAAATATCATTAGAGAACAAGATTGATAAGATTTATCAAGAAAAGAGGTTGAAATCGACAAGGAAACTGATTCTGCACATCCTGCAGAAGCTTAGTCTCAGACTCTCGCGCGAGGCACGCCATGTCTCGCACGGGACAAGGCTGCTAAATGGACAATTCTATCCTTCCCTCATTATCTTGTATGCAGTTTAGTCCAAACTAACGGTTGTTTGTCAAAACTTAACGAAACATGACGAAATGGTGGATTTATACTCCTGACTCAAAGGCGAGACTTAGAGCGGTATTACTCTGCTCCGATGGGTTCAGAATGGGGTGTCTACAGGCGTCCATTCTACACCAATGTGTAAAGTTCGTTCAAGGAAGCGATCTCACCACAATTTATGGGGACAGTGTGACCACAGAAGGGACAAACACAAATGGCATCCCGGTCCTAGAAATCAAGTAAGACGATGAAGGCATGATGTTGACGGTATTCACAGTTGAAAGCCCAA
>JAFEMH010004498.1:132500-160000 GCA_022495995.1 Adenophora triphylla var. japonica | reverse complement strand
AGTGAGGACGGGAAAAAAGTTTGGACTATTTTCCTTTGGGTTTTGTCAGGATAAGTTATATGATTGGTTTATGTTTGGGAGTATATATGGGGTATTTCTCTGTTGGAAAACATGTATTTTGTATTATGTTGTAAACTGTTTTAATTTGGTAAATGATGTAAGTAAAATAGGTTGTGGTTTTCATAAAGGTTGATTTCTACATTTAAAAGATAAACAAAAGTTTTTTTAAAAATTTAGGTGATTTATAGAGTAAGGGGATCTACTCGCTCGGGGTACGAGCTAAGGTTTCGGGTCGGGGTCCCCACAACAACAGCCACTAAAGCCCTTGTCTCTCAATAAGGCTTTCATTTTGATTTTTCAAAGAGAAAAACTATTCTTGCCATTAAACTTGTCGACCGGTGATTCAATTTCTGATCCCATCTTCTTTTGCAGTGGAACAACCATAGACCTTTCTCAACCTGACCAGCTCTGATACCAGTTTGTTAGAATAGAGTCTATGTAGAAGATAGAAAACAAGCAACAATCACACAACACAAAGATATATGTGGTTCACCAACTTGTTCTGAATTTCGCTTGTTTAATTCTCCTAATTTAGGTGCCCCCTGCTTAAATGGCAGTAAACCCAATAATCTGAGGTTACACCTCAAAATCAATTGGATATGAGATGAGCTTTCACATTATACGACAATATTGAAACTAAAGATATCAAATACCTTAATAAACATATGCCATATTCTCCTAAGTAAAGTACGAGAAAACAAACACAAGGATATTTTATGTTTTCCCATTCTGAGTATACCAAGATATGCCATGTAGTTGGGGTCTAAGAATTGGATAATATCAGAGCCTAACTTAAGAAACCAACCCACTTGAGTCACCAAATTGTCGGCTCTTCTGTTTATTATACTTTCTCTTAGGAATCGAAGTCCACATTAATTGTATCACTTTTATTTATTAAATTATATATTTTTTCTTCGTAAACAAAGAAAATATTATTATGTGCTAAAAAAAAATAAAGCATGATAAACTTGACCTGTGATTGCATAGCTGACAGATGTTGAACATCAAATGATCACAATCAGACCATTTTGCTATTAATAACTACTAATTATGGGATGTGTGACGCAGCAAAATCAACAAAGAAAATTTATCCATGTAAAATTTCTAGAACAAACCTACAACGGTTTAAAGGTTTCAAGAGATGTGAATAAATCCTAAGGAATAATAATATATTGTTAAATTTGTCACAAATCATGACCTAGAAGAACATTTAGAGTATAAAACATTCAAAACCCTAATTAAGCAAAAATTACAAAAAATAAATAAATCAAAAACCAATAAAAACATTGAGGGCCCGTTTGAGAGCCTAAATAATGTCTTTTGGGCTTTTAACACAGTGGCAAACTGAGAATCCCATGACTTTTATAGGTATCAATACTTCCTTCAATTTTATATAATTTACGATCCCTAGTTCATGCAGAGTTGTCAAAAGTTTTGTGAATTTGAAGATTTTCCGACCAAACTTGAATTTCACGAGTCAAAACTAACACTTTACACCCTTCTGCTTCACCTTTTCCCAAATTTCCTCCAATCATGTTATAATGTTCTTGAATATCCAATAAAATATAATCATATTAAAAGATGTAATTAATATTATTATAAAATGTAAATCATGTTAATGAACAGCAGGTCACTATGTACCAAGGGAGAACAACAAGAAGCTGTTGGAAGTTAGAAGAGACCTTTTTCTCTTTAGAGTGAGTTTGTTGTAGCAGATCGAAAACATTTTGCAGGTGAGATGCTTCATATTGAGAAACTAAAAAATGAGAATAAAACCCTATATGCAAGAAACTTCAAATATTTATCAAACTCCACATATATTAATAAGTGAAGACTGCTAAATTGCTAAAACTACATGGACAAAAGCATATTATAGAGCAATCCCTACGTACCAAAATAAATACAGTATTATTTATTTTTTAAAAAAAATTAATTGTTTGATTGATCAGTAGTTTTTTTGGCTAGAAAAAATGCACCAAAAAGTAAAAAAGAAAGACCAGTTGAGTATCTTTACGTAACTTGCTCTGCAAATAGAATGTAATCTAAACAAGAATATATAGTACTCCCTCCATCCATCCGAAAAGACACAAAACGGATATTACACGAAAATTAAGAAAAATATATAGTGAAATAAGTATTGCGAATAGAAAAAGTAAGGTAGGAGAAAGAATGTGAAATAAAGAATAGTAAGTGGATAGTATTATGAATATTGCAAGTGAGTCCATAAATAAAGAAGTACTAAAAAAAATCATATTTATAGTGTGCCATTTTAAATGCAATATACAAAATGAAATTTTGTTCATTTGCAAATGAAACTAGGAAGAATACAGCTTCAAGATTTAAAAAATAAGAATAATAGGAAATTCTACGTGTCAAAAGGTCACAATGAAGTCACCCGTATGATTTGGGGTCATGGATCTGAAACCCCAGGAAAATATAACAAACTTATTCTCCCTCCGTCCCAAAATGTTTGTCCCTTTTGACTTTTTTGTTGAACTTTGACCACAAATATTTGACAATTTAATTATGTTCATGAAATTCTAAAAATTCCTATTGATTCACCATTAATAATATTATCAACAACAACTTTTAGAATTTCATGAAAATGATTAATCTCTCATAAATTTGTGGTCAAAGTTCAACAAAAAAATCAAATGAGACAAACATTTTGGAATGGAGGGAGTAAAAACTTATAAGGGATGTAAAATTTCACAGAAATCCGGGTTTACATATTATACATGTCCGTCATTTTTATATCCAAATGTATAAGACTAAAATTACTTTTATATCTAGATATATAAGTATTTTTTTTCTTCAAAATTTTCACATTTTCTTTAAAAAAAAAAAAAAAAAATCTCATATTTTATTAAGTAGCTTATATACCCAAAGGTATAAGACTAAAATTACTTTTATATCTAAGTTTTGAATTTTTATAATATTTTGATCTGAATTTCTATTTTAGTGAGAACTTTTGAATCTCGTCTGAACTTTTTTTACGCCGAATGATTAGGGGCTCATGAAATTATCCTATGATTTGATGATAAGAACTATTCCCTCCTGCCTAAACGAATGTTTAAAAATACAGAATGCTTTTAGAAAACAATTTTTTTTTCTTTTAACATTTGCTTGGGGGACGGAGGGAAACACTAATATTTGAGCAATCGAATTACAGAGAGATCTATAATACGGCCCATTATTGTATATGGCCTTGAGGAATGGTAAAATATTTAATAGGGCCCATTGGGCTAACGTGGGAAGCTCTTAAGTTTGGGCTGGGTGCTTTACTTAGATATACTCCATTATCAGGAACGAGAATTAAGAAATCTATACTCTCTCCGGCCCACTATACTTGACACCCAAGAGGTGGGTTCAAAAACCAAGGAAAAAGAATAAAATAAAAAAAATGTGTGGTGAAAAATGAAGAGAGAGAATGAGTGAGGTAAATAGTAGTGTTGGTTGAATAAATGTGTGGTAGAAAATAAAGAGAGAGAATGAGTGGTGGGGTAGAGTGAATATAAAAATATAAAAACTTGGTTATTTTTGGAAGGTGTCAAGTATAGTGGGACGGCCCAAAATGGAAAGAAGTGTCAAGTATAGTGGGACGGAGGGAGTATTATAAATGGAAACCCCCTTCCTTTTGAACAGTTCTATGAACAGTTCCAAGGGGGGAAATTTCCATTTTACCCTCATACATTTGTCTTTTTCCCATTTTGCCCTTAAAAAAAATTAATTTAAAAAAATAAAAATTTAAAAAAAAAATTACGTGGCCTTGAACACGGGCATGTGCTAGTAAAGTTATAAAAGTAGATGTTGTGAGAGAATAGAAGAGAGAAAATGAAATAGAAAATATTAAATAAATAGTTGTTCTGAATATAACAACTGAGTTTTATTAATAAAGAATTATTATAATTTTATTTTTTAGAAAGTATGATGAAACTTCCAAAATAGTAAAATGGAAAATGTGTTATGGAACGAAGGGGGTGTATATATATATACTCACTCCGTCCCATAGAACATTACACGTTTATTATTGAGAACGAAAAATAAGAAATAATGTTATTAAAGTAGGTGTTGTGAGTGGGAGGAGAGAGAATGAGTGGAGAGAATAGTAAATTATAATGGTGTTGTGAGTATTAAAATAATGTAGGAGAGAGAATGAGTGGAGAGAATAGTGATTTAAGGTTTCCTTTTTAGGAAAGTGGGACTTTAAAGAGGGACGCCCAAAATAGCAAAAGGGTTAATGTTCTATGGGACGGAGGGAATATATAATTACGATCAATAATAGTAATATTTGTAATTTATTATTATTATTATTATTAGATTTCCTAATGTTTGTGATCAAATTCAATTAAATTAAGTTAATCATCAAAATTAAAAGTAAGACTATTTTGCTATTATTATGCTAAACAATTTTAACTTCATGTATTTCAATATTTTTGGTTTTAATTATATATATATATATATATATATATATATATATATATATATATATATATATATATATATATATATACTCCTCCGTCCCTAACAATCTTCACACTTTCCCTTTTGGGCGTCCCAAAACTTACTTCACACATTTAAAACTTACCTAAAATGGAAAGGAATCTTTACTATTCCCTCCACTCATTCTCTCTCCTACATTATTTTAATACTCACAACACCATTATAATTTACTATTCTCTCCACTCATTCTCTCTCCTATTTTATTTTCACACTCACAACACTTTCAATATAATACTCCCTCCTTAAAACCAGTGCAAACAGTGTTTGTGAATTATGTTCCGGAACGGAGGGAGTATATATATATATATATATATATATATATATATATATATATATTATATTTCACTCCGTCCAACTCGAAAACTTACAAAAAATTCATTTTGGATGTCACATTTAGGCACAGTACCAAAATGAATTATTTTTAATACTTATTTATTCATGTGACCCACTTGTTCTCACAATAATTATCCAGTTACTATTCGTTTTCTCACATTCTCTCTCCTAATTCACTTTTCATACTTACTCTACTATACATTTTTCTTAATTTTCGTGCAGTCTATTTTATATCTTTTCGAATTGGGCGGAGAAAATATATATAATTACTATTAAAAAAAAGAAAATGCAACTCCAAACATGATAATTTTATGTTTTTTTTTAGTGAGCTGAAAATATCCCTTCGTCTCACGTCACCTGATCGGATACTTATTTCATTTTTGATCTGTTCCACGTGAGTGGAGACTGTCCAAAATGGCAAGGTTTTTACACTATTCCTCCCACTCATTCTTTCTCCTACTTTAATTTTATACTCACAACACCAATCAACTTATTATTCATTCCACTCATTCTCTATCCTATTTTATTTTTCACACTAACAAACACTTCATCACACTAATTTTCTCTCTTAGTTTTTTTTTTTAATTTTTGTGCCCAATTTTTTTATATTCATTAGGTTGATACGAAGGAAATATATATTAATACTATCAAAAAAAAAAAAAAACAAACAAACAGCATCCAACTCCAAACATGGCCAAAACACGAGTTGGAAACTCATTAATCAATAATGGGTTTGAGTCGTTCCTTATCGTTCCACGATTGACTCTTACCAATTAGTTGAAATTCAATGTGAATGACAATTGGCTAATGGACCAAAATAAATGAAAATGGACCCACATGACACTTTGGGGTTGTCCTATATTTCCACAAACATGCTACATTGATTTTGAAAGGTTCTAAAATTCAAAATTTGTGAATGATAATTGGCAAATGGACCAAAATAAATGAAAATGGACCCAGATGACACTTTGGGGTTGTCCTTTATTTCCACAATTGGCTACATTGATTTTGAAAGGTTCTAAGTCTACACATAATAATTTGAAAGCGCTAGTTAAGTGGAGGTCAACTTTTAGATGCTAAATGCAATGAGCACTAAATACATCACTTTCACTTAGCCATTACTACGAAATAAGAGTGCGTCTGCTGAGAAACGCGTTTCTCCATAACTATGGAGAAACGTGTTTTTCATACAAAAACTACGTTTGATAGGAAAAAAAAAAAACCCAAGGCCAGAGATCAAAAGCTACGGATATCCGGAAGCTTTGCATTTGATAGCCGTAGGCTTTGCGAGTTGATATCCGTAAGCTTTGTATTTGATAGCCAGGAAGGATGTGAAATGTATATCAGGAAAAAAAAAAAAAAAACCCCGAAGGCCCAGACAAAAGCTTACGGATATCCGGAAGCTTTGCATTGATAGCCAGAAGCTTTGCGATTGATATCGAGGAAGCTTTGTATTTGATAAGCAGAGAAGGATGTGGAATGTATATCCGTAAACTGTTAGGCGCATATCCGTAAAACTGTTAGGTGCGCATATCCGTAAATGTGTTAGGGCATATCCGAAATTGCTATTGAAGGTTTACGGATATCAGAAGCCTTGAATGTATATCCAGAAACATTTTGAAGGTTTCTGGATATTCATTTGAAGGTTTCTGGATATCACTTTCATAGGTTTCTGGCTATCTAGCTCATTGTCGCGCGACATGTCGGGACCCGTTTCTCCATAACTTATGGAGAAACGCGTTTCTCCCTAGATTTTGTGACGAAATAAATAAGATTATTAAGTATATATCCATTCTTGTGCACCGTAATTAGTTTTTTTTTTTTTTTTTTTTTTAACCGAAAGAACGATATTATTAATGACAATAAAAATATTTAGGAGTCGACTACTCATATACTCCCTCCGTTCCGGAACAATCTTCACACTTTCCCTTTTGGGCGTCCCAAAACTTACTTCACACATTTAAAACTTACCTAAAATGGAAAGGAATCTTTACTATTCCCTCCACTCATTCTCTCTCCTACATTATTTTAATACTCACAACATCATTATAATTTACTATTTTCTCCACTCATTCCCTCTCCTATTTTATTTTCACACTCACAACACTTTTAATATAACACTCCCTCCTTAAAACCAGTGCAAACAGTGTTTGTGAAGTAAGTTCCGGGACGGAGGGAGTACGTTGGAAGTTCGACCCAAACGGTGTGGCTCGCAATTACAAACGTTGCCCTAGAAATTACATTCTCCAACATACTGACATTTTAACTTGTTAACTGTCAACCGAAAAGAAAAATGAATTATCCAATTAATCACATCCTTGCAACACATAATTGCAACAAAAAGATTCCACCCTTCACAACGTTGGACTGTATGAACAACATGATGAAATATTGCGTCTCTAGCCCTCTTCCACTCGTCTAAGTCAGATTCAATTTTCCTGATAATCACAAGTCCTCAACAAATGAGGAAAACCACAGCATATGTAGAGAAAAACAACATCAAAAATACAATGAACGCTATTTAGAAACTAGATTTAGAAAACAAATATATGAAAATTAAAAACCTAATTTAACATTTATTAATTGCAGAACGACAATTAATAAATGTGAAATCGAGTTAAACGAATCAATAAAGAGTTGGTCTTACAAAAAATGCGTTTTTCCTGGCACTTAGGAAAAACGTGTTTTATTTTTTCCGTTTGTGTCAGTGCCAGTTTAACAAAATTCCAGTGTGACAAAGTGCCAGTGCATGTGTAACAAAGTGCCAGTGTAAAAAAGTGCCAGTACCATTTTAACAAAGTGCCAGTGTAAACAAAGTACCAGTGCATGTGTAACAAAGTGCCAGTATGTGTAAAAAAGTGCCGGTACCATTTTAACAAAGTGTCAGTACATGTGTAACAAAGTGCCAGTGTAAAAAGTGTCAGTGCCAGTTTAATAAAGTGCCAGTACACTAACACTGGCACTTTGTTAAAGTGACACTGGCGCTTTTTACACTGGCACTTTTATATACATGCTTGTCACTCTTCCCACTGGCACTCTTTTACACTAACACTGACACTTTGTTGCACATGCACTGGCACTTTGTTACACATGCACTGGCATTGAGTTTCCGGATAAAGAGAGCTTTTAACTGGCACTTTTTTAGACGTGCACTGATACATTTTTACCATAATCCTGGCAATTATTTTGACAACTGCTGGTACTCTTAAATCTCAATCAAAAAGGGCTTTTATTGACTGATTCAGGCCAAAAACCATCGACAATGTGATCGTTCACGAAGACGTCGCCCAAAATCTCAAGAAATTGGTAAACCCCATTCGTTAAATTGAGTACTTAAATTGAGTACTGAATGCCATTATTTTTACTATTCCAGTTGTAGAGCTTTGATTTTGCTTCAAACTTACGCCAAAATCGCTTGAGGACGGTTAGAAAGCATATGACCAATCCATAATTAGGGCAGGTTTCCACACAGGATTCAATAATGGTAAACCCTATAATGTTGGCTACTGTCAGTATTCATGATTTAGTCAGGTCTCCGTTTGAAATTTGAGGATGAATGGGAGTTGGGCACCGCGAGCGATGTGGGATGCGGAAGAGTCGACGACATGTTCTAAAAATACGTTTTTTGTTAAGCTTAACAAAAAACGCGTTTTTTACAAGATTTCCGCATCAATAAAAAATGTTCAAGAAAATCATATTGAAATTGAGCGTTGTAATGTTAATTTATGAAGATTAGCTCTATTTTTAAGATTAGCTCTATTTTTATGTTATTACCATATACTCCCTCCGTCCCACCCGAATTTGGACAAAGTTACTTTACACGGAGATTAAGGAAAAGGTAAATGTTGTGAGTGTAATTTAAAAATAGGAGAGAGAATGAGTGGAGGGAATAGTAAATTATAATGGTGTTGTGAGTATTAAAATAATGTAGGAGAGAGAATGAGTGGAGAGAATAGTGATTTAAGGTTTCCATTTTGGGATGTCCAAATTCGGATGGGACGCCCAAAAAGGAAATTTGTCCAAATTCGGGTGGGACGGAGGGAGTATAATGTCAAGCAATAATTCACTAGTCGCAGACTGGATAATGCCTACTACTTTCCCGTTCCGTAAAGATAATTTATTTGATTTTTAATGGTTAATACAAATAAAATTTAATTAAATATTAATGTAAATTTAGTCATCCCAATCAAATTTAAAAAATGGTTATTTTTAAATCACTTAATGTTTAATCAATTATAAATTTTAGAATTTCAATAGAGTTATTAGATTGGCGTTAATATTTGGATAAAGTTCATTTGTGTTATCTATCAAAAAATTAAAAATCAAAAATCAAATGAGACAATATTTTCAGACACAGTGAAATATCATTCTTTCAAGTTTTTTGATATCACTTACCAATTGAGCAGTGCTAGGAAAATTATAACAAACTCTAGGACATAAATACGATTGTGGATGATTGATTTGTTAGTTAATCAATGAATGTTAATGCCTACAAACACAATAATCTTGTACAGATAATTATAATTTGATGTTTTTTATTATAATCACGTAGAAAATAATTAAATTTGAAGTTTTAGTATAATTTGCACACCCGCTAAAGAAAACTTATGAATCTGTCAAAATATGCCAATAGTTATAATGAATATCGGATCGAGAAAGACTCTAGAAATTGAATTGAAGGTAACGATTGAAGTCGTTCCATCAATTCTATGTATATTTGACTTACAATATCCTCCCTCCGTTCTACGTAACTGTGGATCTACTTTTTGGGTGTGGGAATTAAGAAAAAGTAGGAGAGAGAAATAGGTGGAGGAGGTGTTTGTGAGTATGAAAAATTAAATAGGAGAGACAATAAGTGGGAGGAATAGTTAGGAGAGAAAATGTTGTGAGTGTAAAAGTGAAATAGGAGAGAGAATGAGAGGATGAAATAGTGAATATTTGTTTCCATTTTTGACAGTCCACATTGATGTGGGACGAACTAAAATAAAAATAAATTTACACTTACATACGTACGTAGGGTAGGACGGAGGAAATAGTTGAAATTTGAAGTTTGTACTTATTAGCTTGTGGTTCTCAATCTAGGGACAAAATTAAAGGATCCCCACATGAAGATGAGACAAATTATAAGTAGTTGAGACTTGCCTTTAAGATGGCCCAAGTCAATCAAGTCAAAACTAATAATCGAAGTGTCCATTAAATGATGAAACCTTTCGGGCCCAAGATTTCTATGCTAACTACACTCAATATTCAAATTACCATATTAATTTGCCCCGTATAATTCCTAAATCCCAACTACACACTTTTGTTAATGGAATTCAAATCGAGTTCCTCCAAGTGAATAAATAATTTGCCCTTGTTCCATTGAACTAGCATAATTAGATTTAAAGTTTACTGACATTAAGCAGGGCGGACCTAGGGTCAAAATGAAGGAAATTCACAAATTACATTACCCAAAAACTTCAAAAAAAAAAAAAATAATAATTATTTGTTACATGATTACCTATATCGATTATTCCTTTTTTTTTTTGCAAAGGAGGTGAGCTGGTGGTGAAATTTGAATGGTAAGTGGGAGGTTGCGCTTAGTAGTTTTTTTTTTTTTTTTACATGTCAACATTAATTTTGGGGGGTTCACAGCCACCCCTTTGGGTGTGCCTGTGTTCGCCCCTAACACTAAGGCTCCGTTTGTTTTGGGGAAAATATTTTTCGGAAAACATTTTTCTCATTTTTTGGTGTTTGTTAAACACCAAAAAATGGAGAAAATATTTTTCGAAAAATATTTTTCCCACTTTTTTAAATAAAGTAATTTATAGATTTTTCTAAGTAAAACATTTTTCGAAAAATATTAACACCCTGACATGCACACGTACTTAAGTTTTCATACACCTCCCACGTTACCCACCCCTACCTCATCACCTCATAAAAAAAATTATTTATATTAAAGCTAGAATTTAGAATTCTCCCCTCCCCCCCCCCCTCGGGTTAAAAAAATTATTTTAGATTTATTTTTAACAACTCCTCCCCTACTCCACTCACCACCCCCTGCCACCACCCTCCATCCAAACACCCCCCCCCCCAGTCGAGTAAAAAAAAATTAATCATTTTAAATTTATTTTTAACAACTCCTCCCCCCCTCCACTCACCCCCGCCCCGCCCCACCCACCCACCCCCCACTCCACTCACCCCCGCCCCACCCACCCACCCCCGTCGAGTAAAAAAAATTAATCATTTTAAATTTATTTTTAATAAACTCCTCCCTCCCGCTCCACTCACTTCCCCACCCCCCTCGAGTCAAAAAAAAATAATCATTTTAAATTTATTTTTAAAATGATTAATTTTTTTTTACCCGACGGGGGTGGGGTGAGGGGTCGGGGTGGTGGTGGTGACCGGAGTGGGGGTGGTGAGTTATTAAAAATAAATTTAACATGAAAATTATTTTTATTAAACACATGAAAATATTTTCTGAAAAGCATTTTTCTTTATCAAACAGCTGAAAACATGTTTATCTCATTTTTCGAAAAACATTTTCATTTTCAGAAAAATATTTTGCAGAAAATTATTTTCCGAAAATCGTTTTATGCTAAACAAACGGAGCCTAAAATATACTTTCTTCATCTCATGATCAGGCCCGATCCTGGTATGAGACGGGTGAGGCCGTCGCCTAGGGCCTTCGAATTTTGTCCAATTTTAAGGGCCCCAAAATTTATGTTTTATTATATATATAAATTTTACAAAATGTACGTATCAAGAAACTCTGTTGTAGTGATAATGCAGATTGCGTAAAATCCTAGTTAACAACTTGATCCAGGTTCGAGCCTTAGCATAGACATATTTTTTTTTCTGCAAGGGATGTCCCAATCTTGGCCTCTCAGCCCAAAATCAACAGAATCCCAGCCCTAAGCCAAATAGTTTGCCTAGAGCCTCAAAATGTACGGGGCCGGCCCTGCTCATGATATATATCATACTCCCTCCGTCCGAAATGTCTCAAAATGACCCATGCACGAAAATTAAGGAAAATGATGTAGAAAAGAGAAAAATTGTATAGTGAAATACTAAATGTTGTGAGTATGAAAAGTGATATAGGAAAGAGAAAGTGAAGTAGGGAATAGTTAGTGGATATGTATTGTGAGTATGACAAGTGGATCCCACAAATAAAAAACTTTTCTTTTTTGAGTTAGGACATTTTAAATGAAACATCCAAAAACGAAAGTTAGGACACTTCGGACGGGACGAAGGAAGTATTTACTTAGTACTTTTTTTTTTTAAGAATGTGCATTACTTATTTATAGATTGATAAAATTATATTAAATATATATTTTTATATAAATACATAACATTTATTTTGAAACAAATAAAAAATATCATATTTATTATGAAATAGGAGTGTATAGTATCCATATAAGAAAATGTAACAATTTCTTATATGGATATATGACACTTATTGGACCCGTCCTTGTATATTTGTTGTATGTACAGTACAGGCAGACACAGGGGTAATATCTGGATGATGATGAACCTGCAATAAAAATCTATCTATATATAAAAGCAAGATAGTCTTGCTTTTCCCCCCAAAAGCCAAGGGTATATAAGTAATTTCACATTATGACAAAATTGAAGATATTGTGACTGAAAGTACACGTGGAACACTGTGAGTGATTTGATTCTGGCGCATGTTATACACGCCCGACATGGCGCGCGTTGAAGCCAAATTTCCTTTTATTTTTCTTTTTTTTTTTTACATTTTGGACAAGTGTCGCCAGCTCATTAAAGGGCAATTTGGTGATTTCCATTCATGCCAGAATAGAAAATAATTGAAAATTCATATGTCACCTGTTCCCGGTAGGTTTTCAGATTTTTTTTTAATCTAATTTCTTTGACCTTAATTATTTTATAATAAAAAAAAATTAATTTTTTTTACATCAAAATTATAAAAAAAAAATTCTCTATAAATAGAAACTATTTTCATTTGATTTGGACACAGAAAAAAAAAACCCTCTTTTTAAAATATAAATTTCTTAATTATACTTTGTTAATTTTCTTTTTTAATTTTTCAATATCTTTTAGTTAAAATTAATAAAGTGTGAAGTATTTTTTTTAATTATAAATGATAATAGTAATAATAATTTTACTAATCATAAAATAAAAAATATAAAATAAAATAAAAGTGGTGGGATATAGGATGATGAGTTGGAAGGGGTAATATGGTTATTGGGTTTATTTTAGTTCGATACATCAAACAATTTATTTATTTTATTTAAAAAAATATTTGAAGCATACTAAATAAAGTATTAATAAATTTGTTGGTTTTTCTATCCGTCTCAAAAAAATATAAAATAAAATAAAAGTGGTGGGATATAGGATGATGAGTTGGAAGGGGTAATATGGTTATTGGGTTTATTCTCAACTTTATTCTAATTAATCATATTAATTTCTAAAAATAATAAATACTCCCTCCGTCCCACTCCAGTATGGACTTATTTCCTTTTTGGGACATTCCACTCCAGTGTGAACTGTCCAAAATGGCAAAGAATCTTTACTATTTCACACACTCATTCTCTCTCCTACTTTATTTTTACACTCACAACATTCTCTCTCCTAACTATTCCTTCCACTCATTCTCTCTCCTATTTAATTTTACTCACAAACACCCCCTCTACCTATTTCTCTCTCCTACTTTTTCTTAATTTACGTGTCCAAAAAGTAGGTCCACATTGGAGTGGGACGGAGGGAGTATATCTTATTGCTTTAGTTTTAAACTTTTTTTTTGAAATCTACTTTAGTTTTAAATTTAAAAATAATTTTAAGCTAAATTTAATTGAAAATATATTTATCTGATTTCCTAAATAAAATCAGATTTTGAATTATTAAAATAAGTTTTCATATTGTTGTTATTTTTATGTTGCGACATTTATATTAAATATATTCCTTTTAATATATTCATACTCCGTATATTAAGTCAATTAATTAAGTTATAAAGAGTTAGTTTAAATATTTATTCGCATTAATTTTTGTCCTCCTACAAATTCTCCCTCTCAAATTATTTTATTTATTATTTACTTTAACCAATTTACATGCCTCCAATAAATTTCAACACTAGAGGTGAACGTGACATCATTTTTAACATTTAAAGTTACTATATTAAATATATCTGGCCATAAACACTAATTAATATAAACAAGCCAACAAATGTTATGCACCTGCTGGCTTGAACTCATGGCTTTCAACTCGGAGGTCATGGATTCGATCCCCCAAGAAGTTAGAGGGAAGGCGTGCATGTGTGTGTGTGAGTAGTGGAAAAAAAAAAGCCAACAAATGTTGTAGTAAGACTTCTGTTTTTTTTTTTTTTTTTTTTTTTTTTTTTTTTCATTTTTAACATTCGTGAATAAATATTTAATTTTCGGTTTGAAACATATTTTGTAAAATGACATTTTCAGTTTAATTCTCGGCATCCTATGTTCATCTTAAAAGATTTGTTTTAATTTTTAATATTAAAGAATAAGTATTTGTATTCAGTTTAAAATCTATTTTGTACAATGATACTTCCTATTTATTTCTCGGCATCATATATATTTCTTTCTCGACGTCATACATTAAGATTAAAATAACTTATTTGATATAAAAAAATTATTATTAAACTTGGAAAGCTTTCTTTTGTTGTTGTGTTTTATGTAGAGATTTTTATAAATTTTTAAATACAATTTTTAATACTCCTTCATCCTCTCAATGAATGTGTAAATTTTTATTAAAAAAGTCATACTATTTATTAATTTTCTTAAGGAGCTTATATATCTTCACTTTAAACAAGAAGTTTTTAATTCATTTGTAGATTCATATTGCATTATGGTGAAATCATAAAATAATTTTATGTATTTATTCTATTAAATTTGTTTAAATATTTGATAAAATAAAAATTAAATATTTATTTTATAAAACAAAATTCAAAAATCTTACATCGCACGGATATTAATTTGAGCTGGTCTCCTGTGAGACGGGTATGATCCGTCTCATGGGTGAGACGGGTCGACCCATGACCCATGGGGCATGACCCGCCACGTGGCACCCTTTTATAGGCCAATTTTTTTTTTTTTTTTTTTTTTTTTTTTTTTTTAATTTTTTTTTTTTCTGAGAAAAAGTAATAGTTACCATCTCTTAAAGTAATAGTTTGTATACATTAAAGTAATAGTTCGTATACATTAAAGTAATACATATATACAGAAAAGTAATAGTGTTTTTCCCTAAGTTTTCTATGTATTACTTTAAGTAATAGTTTTTCCCTAACTCATGTATATGAATGTAATAGTTTATACAAGTAAATGTAACACTTTGATAGATGAAATTGTAACATATTTCTATAGATAATGTAATACTTTTACATGAAAACATATATACCTATACATATGTGTTACAATTATGTACAAATACTATTATATATAAATAACACGTTTGTTACATTTTAATTATAATAAGTATTACTTTTGCCAAACGAAGAAAACATAGGAAAAAACATTATTACTTTTCTGTATATATGTATTACTTTAATGTATACAAACTATTACTTTAATGTATACAAACTATTACTTTAATGTATACAAACTATTACTTTATGTTGTCTGAAGGATTGGGCTTAATGCAAATGTGGGGCTTGGGCGACCGCTCATTCCACTGGGCAGGCCGCCCATATGCAAAAAGCTTGGGCGGAGGCGCGGGTTCGCTTTGTTGGGCGGGTGATGGAGCGGGTTTCGGGTCATTCCGACCCGTCTCATGGATGAGACGGGTTTGCCTGTTCTCACGGAAGTTTTTGTCTATTAATTTAATAATTGAATATAGTGAAGACAGTTGAACTTTGAAAAAGTATAAGGAATAGATTCAAAGAGTATAAGGAATATATAGAGTTTAAAAAGCCAGACTTTGACATGTGCAAAATAAAAGGTTTAATAAAAGATTTCACAACAATCACAATTGTTGTTAATATTCTAATGTATTATGAGTGATCAACTTTGTACTCCCTCAGTCCCTAAAAGATTGTCCTGTTGTACATTTTGCAATTATTAAGGAAGAGTTTCACCTTCTTGTACCTTAGTAGATTTGCACTAACATTCATGCCTAAATTTAGAAATGGGACATACTTTTTGAGACAAGTCAAAATGACAAATGGGACAATCTTTCAGGGACGGAGGGAGTAATATATATTGAAGATTATTTCCATCTCTCTTTAATGTGAAATTTAATTAATTAATTATTCCACATGAAGCTTTCAAACTCCGACTATTTTCTACCCAATTAATTTAGTTGATATTGTGCGACGTGTGCTTTTTTAAGCAGTGACACGATACATAAAATATCAGTTAGAGCTGCTTCTAAAGCGATGAGTTCGAAATGTAAATTCCATTTTTATCCTTTTATTTGTGGTAAATTTTATATTATACTCCCTCCGTCCAAGATCAAGAGTCCTACTTTTCCTTTTGGTCCGTCCTATACCAAGAGTTCCTTTTCTTAAATGGAAAGTTTTTCATATATTTATACCCTTATCATCTCCATTTATTTACAAAAAAACCATTACTATTTCTCTCACTCATTCTCTCTCCTATTAAATATTTTTAACTTTTACATTCTCTCTCCTATTCCCTACCACATATTTAACTTTTACATTCTCTCTCCTATTCCCTACCATACATTTAACTTTTATATTCTCTCTCCTAAAATTTTCTATCCACTTTAAAAAAAATTCTTAAGAAGCGTGAAATTCTCCCCGAGGACCCTTGATCTGGGATGGAGGGAGTATATCATTTTGACCTTTTATGTGTCAATTTTTTACATAAAAATATTATTTTATTTTCTATACAAATCTAACCCTTTTGAATTTATTCTGACTTGGCCACTGGCTGGCTATGAAGCGTTTCAATGTAACGACTTCATTAATCACAACAAAATCATAAAATTAGTTTTAATAATTCATAATCATTAAAATATTAGTGCACACATCAAAAAAATGTATAAATAATTTTGAACTCTCGTTGAAGACTTTGGAACTTTGCTTTGTCTTAATTATTTCACAATTATTGAAATATTTCAAAGGAGTGGTATAAAATAGTATATATTATCTCCGTCCCGTTCGAAATGACACAAATTTTCTTTTTGGGCGTTTCATTTGAAAGGACACAATCCAAAAATGAAAATTTTTTTATTACTTCTTTATTTGTGGGACCCACTTGTCATATTCTCACAATAAATATCCACTAACTATTCTTTACCCCACTTTCTCTTTCCTATATGTCAAAAACTTGTAAAAAATGCGTTTTTTGTGAGCTTAAAAAAACGTGTTTTACGCTCACTCTCACTACTCTCTCTCTCTCTCTCTCTCTCTCTCTCTCTCTCTCTCTAAACGCAAAGACGGTTTCTTCAACTCCGAGTCGAACAATTTGTGTCCATGGCGAACCTCCTCGCTTCGAACGGCGGTATTATGATGATTTAGGGCTATTTAGAAGAAGTCGTTTTATTAGAAGTCGACACTGAGTTCACCGCTCTTGAAGAAACCAATTTCTTCGATTTGGCCGACGATGATGATTGTTGTCGAGTCGCCATTGCAGAGAGCTTGAAATTACAAACTCAGGTGCAAAATTAGAGGAAATTAACTGAAAATAATGCAGTTTAAGGAGATCATCAGGGATCAGAAATATGTGAAGAACAACATGGTGATGAATTTGATTGAAAATAGTGAGGGGTTTAGGGATTGGGGATTGTAGAATGCAGTAAACGGAAGCCCTTTCTCTTTCTCTCTCTAGTTTGCTTTTTTCAATTACACACAACACAGTTGCTCTCTGTTTTTTGTGCTTCATCTTGGATGTCAGTGCATGTGTTTTGGAGTGTCAGTGCATGTGTTTATGAGTGCCAGTGTATGTGTTTTTGAGTGCCAGCAAAAATTATTATCAGTGTTTTTGAGTGCCAGTGTATGTGTGTTTGAGTGCCAGTGCATGTGTTTTTGAATGCCAGTGCTTGTGTTTTTGAGAGCCAGCAAAAATGTTAGTGTAACAAAGTGCCAGTGTTAGTGTAACAGAGTGCCAGTGTGAAAAGTGCCAGTTCATGTATATAAAAGTGCCCGTGTAAAAAGCGTCAGTACCAGTTTAACAAAGTGCCAGTGTTTAATGTAACTGACAATTTGTTAAACTGGCACTGACACTTTTTATACTGGCACTTTGTTACACATGCACTGGCACTTTGTTTACATTGGCACTTTGTTAAACTGGTACTGTCACTTTTTTACACTGGCACTTTGTTACACATTCACTGGCACTTTATCACACTGACACTTTGTTAAACTGACACTGGCACAAACAGGAAAACACAAAACACGTTTTTCCTAAATATCAGAAAAAATGCATTTTTCACAAAACCAACTCTTCATATATCACCTTTCACTCACAATATTTATTTTACTATATACTTTTTCTTTTTCCTATATCACTTTTTTAATTTTCGTATAAGAACACAAAAATGTCCTTTCAATTTTTAATTTTTGATGAGACGGAGGGAGTATGGTCAATGTTAAAGTTTTTGGCTGGGCGTGGGGGTGCAGCAATGTTTGAACAGTCCTCGGTCAAATTCATGACTGCCAAATCACAGGTACGCCTAATGAAAACAAAGAATAAGTTATCAATGGTCTCCTGAGTCCTGACCGAGTGATATCGATCCCCCCGGGATTTTTGTGAGTTTAATTTTACCATACTCCCTCCGTCCCACTATACTTGACACTTCTTTCCATTTTGGGCTGTCCCACTATACTTGACACCTTCCAAAAATAACCAAGTTTTTATATTTTTATATTCACTCTACCCCACCACTCATTCTCTCTCTTCATTTTCTACCACATATTTATTCAACCAACACTACTATTTACCCCACTCATTCTCTCTCTTCATTTTCCACCACACATTTTTTTTATTTTATTCTTTTTCCTTGATTTTTGAACCCACCCCTTGGGTGTCAACTATAGTGGGACGGAGGGAGTATATTTTAGGAGTTTTTAAGTTTGTTGGGACACATCCGTGCAGTTAAGGAAGCAGTACTGCTGAGCTTGCAACCTCAATATGGGAAGTTCGAATCTCGGCCACTAATTATTTTTCTTTCACATAATAATATATTATCACTCCGTCACACTCAAAAATAAACAAAATTTCATTTTAATTATCCAATTTAAAAATACACTTTCTTAAAATGTAAAGTTTTTTAATACTTTTTTATTTATGAGACACACTTGTCATAATTATAATAACTATTTACTTACTATTTTCTACCCCACATTCTCTCTTCTACCTCACTTTTCATACTGACAAAACTTACTATACACTTTAATTAATTCCCGTATAAGGGTTATTTTGTGTCTTCTCTACTGGAATGGAGTGAGTAGGACTTTTCATATCTATTAAGAAAATCATTTAATACATACTAAATAAACAATTAAATGTGTTAACAATTACAACAACCTAATCTCTCTATATATAAAAGGAGGATTGTCAAAATTCCGTCCAAATCAGGGGTAGTTTAGTAATTTCACAGTGGGGTGAAGTTGTAATTAACAGGGCGGAGGAGACACGTGGGACGCTTGGATTGGGCGCGTGCGTTACACGCGCCGACAATGGCTCGTGTACGCGTAACGTTTTCCTTTTTTTTAAAAAAAATAAAAAATACGCCACATGGCGCGATATGATTGGCCAAATTTTATTTCAGCTTTTTAAATTTTATCCCCTATTTTCGACCTCATTTATTGTATAAAAAAAAAAATTTAAATTTTTGCACCAAAATTCATAATTTTTTTTTCTCTTTAATTAGAGACTAATTTCATTTAATTTGGACACAAAAAAAATACTCTTTTTTAAATATAAATTTCTTAATTACCCTTTCTTTATTTTCTTTTTCATTTTTCAATATCTTTTTTGTGAACATTAATTAAGTGTGAAGTATATTTTTTTATTATAAATGATGATAATAATAATCATAATTTTACTAATATAAATATTTGTACTGCTTCATTCGGCTAAAAAATTAATGTTTTTAATGTTAGTTCTTTCGTTTCAACATTTGACATTAATTTTTTAAACATATTAAGTAATATTTTATAAAATATTCCTTGGGACGCATATAGTAATTTATTTTGTTACCCGAAGTAGTATTATTTTGTAAAAATTAATGTTTATAATGTTCGTGTCTCGTGCCAGAAAATAAATATTAATTTTTGAGACAAGTAAATTCATTGAGGCAAAGAAAGCTTTTTTTTTTTTGGATATAGAAAGTAGTATTAATTATGGGATGAAAGTAATATTCATTTGTGAATTGAAGGATTTTTTTTTAAAAAAACTAGAATTTTTTTATATGTCCAAAAAAAATGAACATTGGTGCTTTCGTCTCAATGAACATTTTAAAAAATAATACTAATTTATTCGTCTAAAAAATTAATGTAATATTTTGAGACGAATATACTAAAATTACAAACATTAATTGCAGAGGCGAATGAAGTAATTTTTATTCGTCTCAATGAACATTGCTTCCGATTGAAGTAATTTTTTTCCTTAAAATATAGAATTTTTTTATATGTCCAAAAAAAATAACCATTGCTTCGTTTGGCTTAATGAACATTTTAAAAAATAATACTACTTTATTCGACTAATAAATTAATGTCATATTTTGAAATATTAATTGGGATGAAGGGAATAATGCTCATTTTTATTGATAAGAAATTTAGTATAATTTGTATGTTATTCATTTTGAATCGAAAGTAATATTCATTTTTGAAATGATGTAATGTTAGTGCTTTCGTTTCAAAATATGGCATTAATTTTTTTAACAAATTAAGTAATGTTTTCTAAAATATTCATTGGGACGAAAATAGCAATTTTTTTTTTAGTTGAAGTAGTAGTATTTTGTAAAAATTAATGTTCATAATGTTAGTGTCTTCGTCTCTGAAAATAAATATTAATTTTTTGGACAAGTAAATTTCTTGAGGCAAATGAAGGAATTTTTTTTTTTTTTGATATAGAAAGTAGTATTAATTATGGGATGAAAGAAATATTCTTTTTTGAATTGAATGACAATTTTATTCCTTAAAAGTACTTTAGAAATAATGAAAAACATATTATTATGAATTTTCATTGAGTTTCTTATTTTACAAAACATTTTATATTAAGTTCGTCTAGGTCGTTTTTTTTTTTTTTTGAGAAACAATTCCGATTGATCTCTTTTAAAAAATAATAGGTTATTAATAAAGAAATTTAGATTAGTGATAAAAAAATGTGAAAGCCATTTGATATAACATTTTTTTATTTAAAGAGTAGTTGAAGTATATTAGTAAAATTAAAAATCTTATTATTGGCTATAAATATAATTATTAGAATTATTTATGTTTTAATTTTTATTTTATCAAAATTTGATGGATTATTAATCTTGATTTCATTTATTTGTGCCTTTTTTATATATAATATTTATGAATAATTTTTTGTTCAAATTTTTTCCTATTTTAAACGTTAAAAAATGGGTTCGAATATTAAAGAGATGAATGGTTTTATTATAAAGTATAAAAAGTTGGGTACAAAGTAATTAGTGAATAGTTGTTGTGAGTATGACTTCTAATTTTTTCATTGTAACTTTTTTATATTTAAAATGGGACACCTTTTATTTAAAAAAAAGAAAGTTTAAAATCGGACGAAGGGAGCATTTATTTATTTGATAGTGAAATAATTTATCCTAATGTTAAATTTAATTACTAGCAAAATAAAAATTAAGTCTTAATAATGAAAACTAAAGAGTGATCAAATTATGGACATTAAACTGGTGATACGTGATGAGATTATAACTATTATTTCCGCCTATGCACCACAAGTAGGGTTGGATGCATCTATTAAACAAGTGTTCTGGGAAGATTTGGAGGAGGTAGTGCAACGAGTACCTAGTGGTGAGAAATTAGTGATTGGTGGTGATCTGAACGGGCATGTGGGGTCTAGTCGACATGGCTTTGAGAGCATACATGAAAGTTTTGATTTTGGAGAGAGGAATGAAGCAGGAAATAGTATACTGGACTTTACGTTGGCATATGACTTGAGTATAATGAACACTTGGTTCAAGAAAAGAGAATCTCACTTGGTGTCCTATAGGAGTAAAGGTAATGCGAGTCAGATTGACTTCTTCTTAGTAAGAAATACTTGTAGAAAGAGTTATACAGATTGCAAGGTTGTTCCGGGTGAGAGCACAGCAACTCAACATAGACTGGTGGTACTCGATTTTCGAAGTAAGAGAATTTCGAGGAAGAGAAAATCACAGGTAGACCCTAGAATCAAGTGGTGGAGACTTCAAGAGGAAAATCAACCGAAATTTGTAGCTAAGATGGTCGATACCAGTATTTGATCGGATAATATGGAGGATATGGATATAGATTCGACTTGGACTAAGATGGTACATACCATAAAGGAGGTGGCGAAACAAGTCCTTGGAGAATCTAGAGGAAATGGGCCACCAAGTAAGGACACATCATGGTGGAACGAGGAAGTAAAACAAGCAATAAAGAGCAAGCGAAAATGTTACAAATTATTGAAGAAATGTAGGAGCTACGAGAACTATGAGAAGTATAAGGAAGCTAGAAGAGATGCTAAGAAAGCAGTAAGAGACGCAAGAGCAAAGGTGAATCAGAAACTTTATGATAAGTTGGATACAAAAGAAGGGGAAAAGGACATCTACAGACTCGCTCGTATGAGGGATAAGAGGACACGAGATATTGGGAAGGTTAAATGTGTGAAGGATGTAGACCAAAGAGTTTTAGTCGGGGATAAAGAGATAAAAGATAGATGGAGTTCGTACTTTGATAACTTGTTCAATGGCGATCAAGAGCAGGATGTTGGAGATTTAAATATCTCTTCGAGTATGGTTAATCGAGATTTTATGCGGAGAATTCGAAAGAGTGAAGTGGAAATGGCAATGAAAAAGATGAGATTGAAGAAAGCCGTTGGACCGGATGGTATACCAATTGAGGTTTGGAGATGTTTCGGGGAGAGGGGAGTAGATTGGTTAACAACGCTATTTAACAAGATATGGAGAGTTAACACAATGCCATTGGAGTGGCGAAAGAGTACTCTGATCCCTTTGTATAAGAATAAAGGTGATTTCCAAGATTGTGCCAACTATCGGGGGATCAAACTAATGAGCCATACTATGAAATTTTGGGAAAGAGTGATTGCACAAAGGCTGAGAAAAATTGTGGATATTTCGGATAACCAATTTGGGTTTATGCCAGGAAGATCGACTATGGAGGCAATATATCTTATGAGACAAACCATGGAGAAATATCGGGATCAAAAGAAAGATTTGCATATGATTTTCATTGATTTGGAGAAGGCGTATGATAAAGTGCCAAGAGAGGTACTTTGGTGGGCATTAGCAAAGAAGGGTGTTTCAAAGAAATATATTGATATTATCAAGGACATGTATAATGGAGTTAGTACTTGTGTACATACTAGTGTTGGGAAGACTGAAGAGTTCCCTATAAAGATTGGAGTGCATCAAGGTTCCGCACTTAGCCCCTTTCTTTTTGCTTTTGATAATGGACGAATTGACGAGGTCAGTACAAGATGATATACCAAAGTGTATGCTGTTCGTAGATGATATTGTGCTGATTGATGAGACAAGAGAGGGTGTTGAAAGTAAATTGGAGTTGTGGAGACACACTTTGGAATCTCGAGGTTTTCGATTAAGCAGAAGCAAGACTGAATATTTGGAGTGTAAGTTTAATAGAGTTGGAAGTAGGGAGGCAGGGGCGGTCACATTTGATGGAAATAGTATCCAAGCTTCTGAGTTTTATCGCTATCTTGGATCCATTATCCAAAAGGATGGAGAATTAGATGGAGATGTGGCTCATAGGATTAAAGCAGGTTGGTTAAAGTGGAAGAGTGCCACAAGGTTTCTATGTGATCGCGGCATGCCCAATAGATTAAAGGGAAAATTCTACCGCACGGCAATTAGGCCGGCATTGCTTTTCGACACCGAATGTTGGGCCGTGAAACAGTGTCACGTGCATAAGATGAATGTGGCGGAGATGCGTATGCTTCGATGGATGTGCGGTCATACAAGAAAGGATCGATTGGGGAATGAGGTGATCAGAGGTAAAGTAGGAGTTGCGCCCATTGAGGATAAAATGAGGGAAAATCGTCTAAGGTGGTTTGGACATGTGAGAAGGAGACCGAGTGATGCACCGGTTAGGAGGCCGGAACAGTGAAGAAATGATAAGATGGCGAGGGATAGGGGAAGACCCAAACAAACTTGGATTAGAGTAATTGAAAATGATATGAGCTTACTTGGAGTGGATGAAACTATGGTGTTGAAGAGGCCGGAGTGGAGGGCAAAAATCCATGTGGGGGTTGATTTTTTTTATTTATTTTTTTTATTTGTATGTTTATTTATTTATTTATTTATTTTTATTTTTATTATTTATTTATTTATTTATTTATTTATTTTTATTTTTATTTATTTATTTATTTATTTATTTATTTTATTTATTTATGTATTTTTATTTTATTTTTTATTTTTTTATTTTTTTTTCACGATGACATATGAGGATTCATGTTAGCCGACCCCAAATTATTTTGGGACTAAGGCTTTGTTGTTGTTGTTGTTGTAATAATGAAAACTAAAATAAATAAAACTAGAAGGAAAAATTATATTTTCCGTCTCAAGTCAACTTTAAAAAAAGTCATTATACAAAAAAAATATTTTCTTCATTTCAAAAATGAATATTACTTTCCACTCAAAATAAATCACCAAAAAATAATACTACTTTTTTTTTTCCAAAAAATTGCATTATTATGTGCTTTAACTAGAAGGGAAACTTATAATATTTGTATATTATTATATACTTATTTGTTTATAGTTTATTATATTTTCTTATTTTTCTATGTCATATTATTAATTTCTACATTTATAAGAAAATAAAGGGAAAAAATTGCATTTTATAATAGAAATATTAATAATTTTTTCTTCAACTTTTGTCCTATTTTAAACGTTAAAAAATTGGTTAGGATATTAAAGAGATGAATGATTTTATTATAAAGTATAAGAAGTTGGGTACAAAGTAATTAGTGAATAGTTGTTGTGAGTATGACTTATAAGACCATTGAATATAAAAATATTAAAATTTTTTCATTTTACTTTTTTAAAACTTAAAATGGGACACATTTTATTATAAAAAAAAAAGGAACTTTAAAATGGGACGAAGGGAGCATTTATTTATTTGATAGTGAAATAATTTTTCCTACTGTTAAATTTAATTACTTGCGATATAAAAAAAACATGATTATATAACAATAACATTAAAGAGAGATGTAAAAATCAAACGGGGATGTAGAAGTTGAATACGGTTCAAGAACAAAATAACTTCTCAAAAATAAAAATTGATGATACTTGAAAATTTCATTTCATGTAATTTGTTTGTTTGAAGAATCACTAGAGTCAAGAGTTTAGAATTGCAGTTGAAGATAAAGATTTGGAGACTTATAAGTAGATTGATTACGCTTTCCCAATCGTTGTCGAAACTAAGTGATACTGTGGGCAAATTACGCACATATCACGTTCAATACACAATAAATATGTTTTACATAAAAAATATGCGTTCAATTCCATAGCATTGAAAAATGGATGTCAAATGTGATATTATTGAATAGAACGGGAATTTACGTATAAAACGCGCTTCGTCCAAACTAACTATGTCTTAAATATATATTTATTTTAGTGACCTTCAATCTGATATTTGTACTAATAATATAGTTTTCAAAAAAGTGTTTTACAATGTACACAAACATTTCTACTTCCTGTTATATTTGTATGAATTTTCGTCAATATGTGTTAATAGCTGTCCGTGCATCGCACGGGAGTTACACTAGTTATAAATAAAGACAGATTAGACAAATGTATCAATATTTTATACTTCTTTCGTCCCTAAATATTTGTCCCATTTGACTTTTTAGTTGAACTTTGACCATAAATATATGACAATTTAATTATATTCATGAAATTTTAAAAATTTCTATTGATTCACAATTAATAATATTATCAACAATAACTTTTAAAATTTTATGAACATAATTAAATTGTCATATATTTGTGATCAAAGTTTAACAAAAAAATCAAATGGAACAAATAATTAAGGACTGAGGGAGAAAAAAATTGCTAAACTGTAAGTTTCTTGAGACAAAATATCTCTTATAAAATTGCAATTATTTTGGTACGAAAAGAGTATAACCGTCAACTAACTCTATTTCTAATACTCCCTCCGTCCCAATAAAAGCTTCACTAATTATCCAAAAAGACGTCTCGTTAGAAGCTTCACCTTTTCTTTTTTGGCAAAGAATCTTTACTATTTTCTCCACTCATTCTCTCTCCTACATTATTTTAATACTCACAACACCATTATAATTTACTATTCCCTCTACTAATTCTCTCTCCTATTTTCAAATTACACTCACAACATTTTTTTTCCCTCCCATTTCCATAATTTGCATGCCCACCCAAAAAGGTGAAACACTTATTGGGACGGAGGGAGTACTTACTCCTATCTTGTTAAAAAAAAAAAAAAAAGGCCCTTTCCTTCTTCTAAAGTAATCTTAATTAATGTTCTGCCCTCTAGATTATATTAAACTTTCCATTTAATGGTTATATATCAGCTTCAGAAAAAAATATGCAAAAATTATAAACTGTGAGCATAAAGTTACTAAAATTCGTAAATTTGATGAAAAATGGTTATAGAGACGCCAATTTGCGCTTAACATATTAATATGCGGAGGTGGTCTCCCGTGAGAACAATGGAATTCGTCTCATGCATAAGACGGGTCGACCCATGACCCCTTTTCAGTGATTTAGAAAAAGTAATAGTTACCATCTCTTAATGTAATGACTGTATACATATAAAGTAACATTGTTCATAAGTAAACGTAATACCTGTTTTAAAAAAACAAAAGCTCGTTTTTACCCATTTTTTCAAATGTAATACAAACTATATGTATTACATTTGAAATGTAATAACTTATGTATATGAATGTAATAGTTTATACAAGTAAATGTAACACTTTGATAAATTTTAGTTATAATAAGTATTACTTTTGTCAAACGAAGAAAACATAGGGAAAAACACTATTACTTTTATGTATATATGTATTACTTTAATGTATACAAACTATTACTTTATATGCATACAATCATTACATTATGGTTGATATTTGCCGTTGTTAGGGGATGATGGTGAACGGCTTAGGGCTCTTAGAAACAGGGGGGATGGCTTCGGAGGTTGGAGAGACTGGTCGTTGTTTTGGGTTCTTACGAACCGGCTCTGGGAAAGAACAGGAGCGTAATGAAGGGGGGTTGAGGTCGCCGGTGAGGAGGAGGTTGCTCCGGGAAATATGTTTAGGACAGGGGAGATGTCGCCGTGGCTGGAGAAGAGAAGGCTCGGCGATGGCGATTGCAATTGGGGAATTGGTGAGGTTGCGACAGCGATGGGGATTGAGGAAGAGGGAGGCGATTTAGGGAGAGAATGCGGGTTAGGTTTTCGGATCCGACCCGTCTCATGGATGAGACGGGTATTC